>QDHC01003331.1:289644-316152 GCA_013186455.1 Papilio dardanus tibullus | reverse complement strand
TTAGGTATCGAGTGTTCCATCTACAGTATAATATATCTTTGTGTACATATTTACCCGACGCTCTTACGGTGAAGAAAAACATCGTAATGTCTGCACACATGTAAAGAAAATCAAAGATATGTGTGAAGTCACGTAAAATACGCGCTAGTCGTGGAGTGAAGGAAAATGCAGCCCATCATGGGTCGAACTACACTACAAATATGATTTTAGAGCGTCATATTTTATTTCTGCCCGCATTAACACGGGCGCTTTTTAAACGCTTGCCCTCATAAAAGAGGATTTACACGGTGCACACTCGTTTCTGTAGTTTTTTTTAACTCTCTATACGAAACTCAATAGATAATTGAGTCCACAAAGAGGCAGTTTATTTTTTTTAAACGTCAGGAAATGCTTTTAAACAGCCCTAAGCCGGGAGTGCAATGGCGTAGGGAGTGTGGGACTCGCCGGCCACAGAAGGTGACCGTAATACCCACTAAAACCTGACGGCCCTCACACGTATTATGGCGGGGTCGCGGGCACTGTGTAATATCCACGACTGGCGGATTACTCCTAACGCAAACAAGGCACGTGCCAAGGGGCGCGCGAGCTCAGAATTTTTTAATAAATCGAGAAAATAACATCGACGATTAAGAACTGAACGCCGATCTATAATCTAAATCTATAAAAGATTGCACAAGCATCGATACACTCGTAAACGTAGACGCCGGTACAGGGACGCGGTAAAAGTGATTGCCTAGGACGCTCTGGACCTTTAATCTACTAAGTCCACACCAACAAATGACAAAAAGAGATGAAATGAGCTCGTTCTTACAGATGCGAGTTTTTTTTATAGGGGAAGGGGGCAAACGAGCAGCGGATTAACTAAGTTAATTGGTCCGACGCCCACGGACACCTGCAATGCCAGAGGAACCACAAATGTGTTGCCGGCCTTTGAGGGAGGAGTACGCTCTTTTCTTGAAGGCTCTTAAGTCGTAGTTAAAAGAGTTCGGCCGAGGCTGCTCCGTTCGCTGAATCCGTTAAAAGGGCGAGCGTTTAAAAAACGCCCGTGTGAATCTGAATTTAAAGTTACTGTTTTATTTTATTAATAAAATTATTATAAACGATTTGTATTTGAATAAAAGAATTTTATAAAATTCTTGCATAGATTAAAAACTAATAAAAAAAGTTTAACGATTATAATTAAATTATTATAATACTAGTTTACGTCCCTTACTATGTTTATTATGTCACATCTATCTATACTAATATTATAAAGAGAGAAACTTTGTATTTTTGTATGTATTGAAATAAAGCCTTGTTCGCCAGGATAGTATTTTAGTCGAGTAGCAAGTAGCATTTATCCGAACAAAGGATTTACTACATTTCGGACTCGTTTAAGCCTAAACCTACGCACTAGGTAAGTAATTTAGTAACTAAACGTATCCGAACAGCAACATTTTAGTAGAATAGATTAGTAAATCATTGTTCGGATACTTGCTACTTGCTACTCGACTAAAATACTATCGTAGTGCGTGCAAGGCTTAACTCAATAACTGCGTCGATTTCAAAAATTCTTTCACCATTAAAAAGCTACATTATCCCCGAGTAACATAGGCTATTTAATTCCACGCGGACAAAGTCGCGAGCAACCGCTAGTTACTAATAAGGTAAAAAAATAATAAATTACATGATTTTTATTAGTTTGTAAACGCTTTCGTATGCATATATTTTTTTAATTGAAATAAAAAACATAATTTAAAATAACAATTTATTAGAAAATAAACGATTATAAAATATATTTATACAAAATTAAATATAAAATCAGTCATACATAAAGTTGGGTTTTCACTGCAGAACTTACATATTGCCATCTCGCTCACAACTATTAAAAAAATAGAGACAACCTTATTTTGTATTTCAATTTTTTACATAAAAAAAAGTAAAAATTGGAGCGTCGGTGTCTCAGGGGTTTAGCTCTTGACTTGTAATGCAAGTCCCGAGTTCGAATCCTGACATACCAATGTGTTTCATATGTACATATTTACCTGACGCCTACGGCGAAGGAAAACATCGTGATGTCTGCACATATCGGCCTTGTACGCACTAGGATAGTATTGTAGTCGAGTAGCAAGTAGCAAAAATCCGAACAAAAGGATTTACTAATCTATTTTATAAATATGTTGCTGTTCGGACACGTTTAGTTACTAAATTACTACCCTAGTGCGTAGGTTTAGGCTTAAACGAGTCCGAACAGTAGTAAATTCTTAGTTCAGACAAATGCTACTTGCTACTCGACTAAAATACTATACTGGTGCGAACAAGGCTTTAGACAGGATAGGCTCCGAGCTCGGTGGACTAATATGTTTTGATACTTTCACAGTTAAACTCTTAACAACTAGCTTCGAATGGCACAATTATACACATTAAAAAAAAGAATATTTTTATCCAAAGACGGTATTAATAATTATTTAAATTCGTCATAAAAAATTGTGAGTAACATAAAGTAATTATACAAATTACGTATTTTTTTATTATTCAATCATATTTTTTTTCTATATGTAAAACGTATTTAAAACAATTAAAAATAACTCTAATATAAAAAATAGTAAATATAACAAAATATCAACCATCAAATTGAACACCATCAAGTATCAACTTTGGCAAATCCGATTATAACTATAAATATAAAACAACGCCATCTATCGGTAACATTTGTACTTTACAGATAACAAAATAATAAAATACAACAATAAAATGTATTATTCCTTCATTAAAATGTAATTACATGGTTCTAATACAATCGAGCCTGGATAAGCGATCCAAGGGATCAAGACATTTTTTCAGTTTTTTTTTTTTTAAGAGAAGGGGCAAACGAGCGGCTGGAGCGAGGTGATCTTCGACGGCATTTGCAACATTTGAGGAACCACAAATGCGTTGCCTTTAAGGAATAGATACGCTCGCTTCTTGAAGGACCCTAAAGCCTTGTTCGCACCAGGATAGTATTTTAGTCGAGTAGCAAGTAACATTTATCCGAACAAAGGATTTACTACTGTTCGGACTCGTTTAAGTCTAAACCTACGCACTAGGGTAGTAATTTAGTAACTAAACGTGTCCGAACAGCAACATTTTAGTTGAGTAGATTAGTAAATCTTTTGTTCGGATACTTGCTACTCGACTAAAATACTATCCTGGTGTGTACAGGGCTTTAG
This sequence comes from Papilio dardanus tibullus, assembly GCA_013186455.1. Taxonomy (NCBI): domain Eukaryota; kingdom Metazoa; phylum Arthropoda; class Insecta; order Lepidoptera; family Papilionidae; genus Papilio; species Papilio dardanus. The sequence continues at coordinate 312,964 of QDHC01003331.1, read as the reverse complement.
TCGTAGCGGTTTGGTAATACCGCCGAGGACAGACCACAGTCTTATAAAGATGTCTCTCTAAACAGAGTTTCTCGCTAATTGAGGTAGCTCTTCGGGACCAGAGAATGACTTACTTATCCAGGTTTAATTGTAATCAACTAAAATAATATGAAAACATGAAAAAAAATAGATTATTATAACCGATATTTTAAACGCCTTAAAGCCTACCTGGGATAGTATTTTAGTCGAATAGCAAGTAGCAAGTATACGAACAAAGGATTTACTAATCTATTACAATGTTTTGGACACGTTTAGTTACTAAATTACTTGCTATTCGATTAAAATACTAACATGGTGAGTACAAGACTTCAATATAGTATAAAACAAAGTCGCTATCTTTAAAACTACGCAACGGATTTTGATGCGGTTTTAATATAGTGATTGAAGAGAAAGGTTTATATGTATAATCAATTAAATAGTAGAGAAATACTGTTATTTGTTAGTTTTCTAATGTGATGTAAATTATTATTATTTTTTCCGCATTCTTATAGTGTATTTAGTATCAACATTGCCGAGCGGGTCGCTAGTATATCCTTACTAAAATCGATGTTTAGTACATTTTGAAATATTTTTATTATTAACCGATATTAGTGACAAGTCACTTGTCAGTTGTCACTTGTCACCTGTCACCGTGCGCAATGTCAGTGAGAGGCAAAGTAGTGTCTTGGTATATAGTATTGTCACGTTTTATTAAATTTGGTAACATTTTCTCGTCCTCTTCCTTTGCTAATTCTTGAGGTTGTTCTAAAAGAAAAATATTTATTAAAAACAAAGTGGCAAACAAGCATGTGGCCACCAGGATTCTCTAAAATCCAAAGCGACCGCTGACAGACATCTGCAATTGCAGATGCGTTGCCTACCCTTAATCTATAGAGGAGACGCACAGCAAGAGGACACCTCTTCCTATACGTCCCGTCCCCCAACAAACCACTTCCCATTGTAACTTTTGAAACTATACGTCATTTTATTAAATATTTAGACCTTTAAAGATATTACTAAACGGTAAACGGATGTCGATGTTTGTCATGAACATAGTATGGAACAAGGAATCCCAAAATGGTCGACATCTGTTACCAAGGGGTCCTAGGGGTCGACGAGGTTTAAAAATCGACCTTAGTACCTAGTAATTTGGTACGAATATGAAAAAGCAAAAGATAGACCTCTATTCATAATAGTCTGCTAATTTAAAGCATTGTTAATTCTCACTCTGTCTTCTATTGATCTAAGTCAGAAATAACACACTGTAGCAGCTGTTTTAAGTTAACGGACCATTATGAATAAGGTCGATCTTAAAAGTAGGTCATTTGACCATTGGTCTGAGGTAACTTTTCATGTCGGAAAAGGGGTCACTTGATACCTGGTTTAGAAGAACATAGGCTACTTACTATTTTTTTTAATTTCCCAAACGATATCACGCGACACAGCTAGTCTATACATTAATAATTACTCAACTAGCTGTGACCTACTTTGCGCGGAACTAAAAAACTTAATAAATAGTCTATTTATTCTTCCACACTATGATTTACATTTAATAAACATCGAGGCGTTGAGCTGTTGTAGAAATAATTAAACATAAAACCATTCATACATTGATTAGTAAATTATATACTGACTTGTAGGTTTCTTCTTAATAGACAAAACCGCGTGCGCAAACGCAGCTATAATAGCAGTGACCGCTAAGGTACGGAAGGCGCCGCGCCCGCCCAGTCTCGCGTACAGTTGCCCGCCTAGGAGGGAACCTAGCGCAAAACCTGTAGTGATATTGAATCGCTTAAAACTACACTTAAAAACTACAAAACTACATAATAGTTAAACACTGGATAAATGAGAAACTTCTATAAACGAGAGTCATTCTCAGGGCGGCAAAGTACTTTTCGATTGGCGATAACGCTGATTGAATTGACAAAAATATATGAAACTGACATTGACATTCGATAAGTCATGTCCTTGTCACGTGTGAGATATCGAACGTCATTGTCAGTTCTATACATTTTTGATGTTCGTTACAGATTCGCTTCGAAGCGAACGTACTTTTGTTAACCCCCCTGGATGGGACGAGCTACCTCCACAAGCGAGACTCTCGGATTAGAGAAACCTTTATAAACGAGATAGATATCGCATTCCCTTAGACTCTTTATCCAGGTCCATCTATATACAAATATCAAAATATATTTAGTACACTAACGGCCCGGCCGGGGCGCGGTGTAACTTGCGTCTTTACTCACCAACACCATCGTCCATGCCGGCGACGATGCCCTGCACCGTGGCGGAGTACCCTTCGGGAGCGACGTGCGCTGCGTAACCCACTATAGTGGAATAACACAGCGCGTATGTCGGTCCTTGCATTATACCCTACAGGGACAATTGGCACGTGGTTTACAAGAGTAATGTACTGTGAGATGTGCCAACGCAATTATAGAAATAATTGGCACGTGGATTATAAGAGTATTGTACTGTGAGATGTGTCAACTATATATGAGAATGTCTTGGCACGTGGTTTGCAAGTATATTGTAATGTGAAATGTGTCAACTCATGTTGTTGGCACGTGGTTTGCAAGTATATTGTACTGTTAGGCATGCCAACTCAATCTATGTATGTGTTGGCACATGGATTATATGAATATAGTATTGTGAGATGTGTCAACGCAGGCTTTATATGTGTTGGCACATGGATTACAAGATTATTGTACCGTTAGGTGTGTCAACTAAATAGAGATTTAGTTGACACACCTAACGGTACAATAATCTTATACGTATATGTTGGCATGTGACTTACAAGTATATTGTACTGTTAGATGTGACAACTCATTTAGTTGGCACGTTGATTTCAAGAGTATTGTACTGTTAGGTGTGCCAACACCATAAATTACTAAATTTGCACGTGGATTACATGAATATTGTACTGTTAGAAGTTCCAACTCTATTAAAGTAGATACTGACACATGGGTAAACACAAAAAATCTATAAAAATACAATATTTCATATTTCTATTAATAAAATTGACGACAATCAAAAGATACAGAAAATATTTAATTAACCTTTTGATAGCCACAGTAATGAATAATGAAAAACTACACCGAGCCATTTGTATGTTCCACTCACCTCAATAAAGACGAGATGCCAAGGATGTTGTATGAAGGAGATGAGAGCGAGTCGTATACCGTAGCAGAAGAGAGAAAACGTTAGAGTTCTTCTATATCCCCAACGCTTTATTATCTTACCTAAGAAACATATAATATACTAGCTGTTGGCCACGACTTCGTTCGCGTGGAATTAAATAATATAGCCTATGTTACATGGGGATAATGTAGCTTTCTAATGGCGAAAGAATTTTTAAAATCGGCCCACTTATTGAGTTATTTCAATACATACAAAAATACAAAAAATCAAAAATGCAAGGTTTCTCTCTTTATAATATTAGTATATAGGTAGATAAGAATACTGCTAGAAACATCTAGTAAAATAAAAGAATACAGACCAGAGAAGAAGAAGAAGAGAAGTTCGCCGATGAAGCTCTGAGCGGCGACAACAACGCCCTCTATCAACTTGATGCGCGCTTTACAACCTGTCTGCTCTGCCAGTTCCTCTAGAAACCTAAAACAAGAACCCAGAAAAAAAGCTATAAAATAAAAAAAACAGGCTTAAAAAAATAAATAAAGTAAGGAATTAAGTTTTCAAACATACAATTGCAATTGAAAATGCGTTACGTAATCTTAATCGACAGAGGAGATTTTCAAAATAAGATATTACCCCTTCCCAGCCAAAACAACGTCCCCTTCCCATCATTTCCTTATAAGAAAACGATGAGAAGGATATGGGGACTAAAGTTAGGTTTTTTTTTTTATTTCCAGCATATAATAAACTCACCAAAACATATAATATATGATAAAACTATCAAATGTCCCCGCTACCACCGCGAATACAATGAAAATCACAACCCTCGGTATCTTCAACACATCGCGCAACGCCTTCCCCGAGTCTTCAGGACTTGACAGTGAGGGTAGCTGGAAAAAACTAGCTTTTAAAAGCACTAAGGATTTTATAAAACAACGCCATCTATTGATAGAAATGCATATTAAAGCGCCATCTTTTGGGAGAGACGCATTGTTTACAGGAATAGGAATTTTGATTGATATTTATTTAGCTGCTAAAAATCTTTATTAATACATAATTTTTTGCGACAAACTTGCCGGATGGATCATTTATAATGTACTATTTTTTTACCAGTTTCTACTAAAGGCAAACTTGGATAAGCGAGGCCTGGACAAGCGATATAACTCTACAAGCGAGAAACATTCTATGGTCCCGACGAGCTACTTCCATAAGCGAGAAACTCTGATTAGAGAGAAACCTCTATAGACGAGACAAATATCGCGGTACCTTGGACTGTCGCTTGTCTTCATTCGACAGTATTTAACTAAAACTAACCTTAAGCGACCTACAGCTGTACAAATCAATAGCGGTAGCGACTATAGCTACTATGAAGGCCGGAGTGAAGTCCTTATACGCCCCAGAGACAAGATCCACCAGCCAGCCACCGAGCAGCGCTGTGATCCCGTACCCTGCGGTACCCCAGGCCCGCTGCGCCCCGTACTTTGATGCAGCTTCGGCGCCTAAAAGGTTAAAGGACTAGACTACAAATTCTACTTTCTACTAACTTGACTATAAGACAAAAATAAGCAAATGTTGGTATGGATGGGTCTTTGTTAGAAGTTATCTCCAGAACCGTTCCAACGGACCACGATGAAATTTGGTATAGATGTAGATCATTGTGAGGAAGAACACATAGACTACTTACTTCTTTAATTTATGGTTTTTTAACCTTGTCTATGGAGTCCTTTCCAACACTCTGTCCTGTGCCAACATCTTGACACTTTCTTTTTACTTACTACTTAAGCTACTTACTATGTTTTTTTGAATTCCGCGCACGATGTAACAGGCGACAGCTAGTGTATTTATAAAATCTTAACCTTTTAACCGCTAATGTAATAATAAATACTCAAACTTACCAAGTACATCGAAGCAGACCGCATCACCGATACAATTAGCTACATTGAAAGCGACTGTACCAATACACATTAAAACAACAAAAACCCAAAACACAATCGTCATATAAACATAACTATCTTCTTTTTCTTTCTCCTTCTCTATTTTAGTATAGATCTTAGCATCAACTTCCAAAGAATTAGCATCTTTTGTTCCGCTTACTTCCCTTATTTTCCTACTTCCATTAATTCTAATTCCTTCTTCAAAGCACATTAAATTGCATTCTTCTTTCGGCGAGCATATCACCTGTCCCCCTCTTGTATCAACATAACGCATACGTAAGAGCGAGCAAGTAGTATCATTCACCGCTCCGTCCACATAAACAGTATTAACCAATGACGAATTAGGTAGATAGACTTTAATATCATACGTTCTTTCACAACTCCAATGACAGTTAACCATTTGTAAATGTTCAGAAGGGTCAATCTTGTACGGCTCGACTGTCACCGTGTCATTGAATTGGTATACAGATCTAAGAAGTGGTACAGACGATTCTGGCTCTTCGGGCATCGGTAGAAACCACAGTCCGCAGTATGAACCAGTCATTACAACTATTAGGAGCATAAAGACTAGTTTCCTTTGACTCTGAAAATAGAAAGAATACAGATAAAAATAAATATCAAAATCTACGGTATAGTATTGTAACACATCCATATTGTGGCAAATGATGGGAAGGGGATGAGGACGCATAGGAAGAAGGATTATCCTCTTGCTGTGCGTCTCCTCCTCCGTAGATTAAGGGTAGGAAACGCATCTGCAATTGCAGATGTCTATGGGCAGTGGTCGCTTCGTTAATTCAGCGAATCCAGGTGGCCGCTTGCTCGTTTGCCACTTTATGATATTATAAAACTCTTTTCAAAGTTTTATTAAAATTAAGGGTAGGCAACACATCTGCAGATGTCTATGGGCAAGTCGTTTCGCTATTTAAGCGAATCCAGCTGGCTTACCACTTTATAGTATAAAGGAACAATTTGACTAATGTTTTTTATCTCTACAAAAAAGGCTATTAAACGATACTTACAGGCCAAAAATCAACTACATAACCAAACAATGGTTTAGCAGCCGCCCAAAGCAATGGTAGTACCGCTGTCACCATCCCCATCACGTCCGCGGACACGCCGAGCTGTCGACCGAACACATTCATCTGGGGCAGAAGAGGCCCTAACGCTGGAAGGAAAAAATATTTCGAGTATAGCTTTTAAAAGGTTAAGTCATCTACAACTAGTACGGTCGAACGTGGTTAAACGAGAAAGTATATCCCTAGGGCTTGGATAGACCGAATTCCCGGAAAAATTGAACTTTTGTTTCGGCGTTATGTCGTTTTTTGCCTGACATCGGTCTAATACGTAGGATTATAAGCGATAGTGATTCTTTGGTTCTGATGGACGACCTCCATAAGCGAGAAACTCGAATTTAAGAGAGCCCTTTATAAGCGAGACATATTCACTAGTGGATATATAATATTTTTTGAGGAGGGCTAGAATATAAAAATGGCGCTCCTGCCAGCTGATGTCCGACCATTGTTCATTCTACATCTGCAATTGCAGATGCGTTGCCTACCCTTAATCTACTCGTACGGAGAAGGAGAGTAACAGCAAGAGGATAATTCCTCTGCATTAACGTCCCCTTCCGCGCCAAATCCACATCCCCTTTCCATCATTTCCTTATAAGAAAAGGATAGGAAGGGAAAGTGGTTTAAAATGAGGCCTTCAGCACCACACTCGTCAGAATAGCTTCCATTTGACGCCTGTCTTCTGTGTGGTCGTGGTATTTAATGGGCTAACCGGCCAATTCGTGCCTGTCTGTCTACCCCTATACTAGGTGTGAGATAGTGATTCAATACAGTCGTTCCCCACGTCTATCTGATAGCTAAGGTCACTGTCAGTGCCAAGTAACCTAAATTACCACTTCCTACTCGCATACGGGCAGGGAACTGAACTAATCATGTTTACTATTTTCAACGTGTTACCTATAATGTATGGAATATATAAATGTATACTAGGTATCACAACATAGTATAAAGGTTTATTTCGTCGGTGGCTCAAGGGTTTTAGCTCTTGACTTGTAAACTGCAGGTCCCGAGTTCGAATCCCGGCATGTACCAATGTGTTTTTCGATTTTCGATTTTCATATGTACATATCAGTGGCGTGGGGTGAAAAAAAAGAAAGGTAAAGCCGGACCAAAAAAAACGTCTAACGCGTGAATTTTCACAATGTCATATCTTGTCAAAAATAAATTGCATTCCTTAAATTAGTGTGTGTTAGTTCACCTTTCCAAAACTACGGCGAAATCTTTTGTATGGACTATGTTGTTTCCGTTGCGTTGTTTACAGTTTATAACGTCTATAATCAATTTTAATATCGGGGCGAGCCCGTCCACCGTTAATGAAATTTTTTTCAGTTTCGAAAGATTGTTTTGAGAACGAAGTTAATTAATTTTATAGGTAATCTGTAAAACAACAACCTATTTGTACTAATTCCGCCATTTCTCACCTAACAGTCTAGCCTACGTGAAACAAAAAGAAACAAACAAACAAACCTTTACGATGAAAGAAACACAATATACTTCTTAAACACAACACTTAGCAAATAAAATATCACTATTTCACTGTTTAAGCTTCCGTGAGACATTATTATTAGTAAATATACACTCACGTTATTAAGATCCTTACGGTTGCAAATACGCGCGTAGTAACAATAAAAAACAATCGTATGACCGGCCTGCATGTCGCAAAACAATGCTATGATTGGTCGAAAACTTCACGCAAAAGTAAACCTTAACACACAAGAAATAAGCATTAGAAGCCGTAAGAATTCGGCTTATTTCGAAGTGGAAAGCTTCAAGCCAAACTCAACCTTAACTACCAACAAATAAGGTGTTATATCGTAGAGGTCGTATCGTAGGTTGCCAATGTGTATCCGTTAGGATTTTTTTACATTTTAATAATTTAAAGTCCCAATATTTAGACCGAGTTCCCCCGCCTCCTACTACCTCGGCACGCGTATTACGATTGTAAAATGATGACCCGTTATTGCGTGTTTTGTAACGCATATTAAAGAATATTTTGTATAAAACCCGCAATGTAACTAAATCTCTTGCAATACTTAGACAACGTAGAATAGTAGTTTTATAAATTAGTATCTGAAAAGGTAAGCCGAAGGGAAGCCGGTAGGAATCGTGTTGTATGGACGCTTCGCCACTGGTACATATTTACTCGACGCTCTTAGGAGAAGGAAAACATAGTGATGTCTGCACATATCGGCGAAGAAATTCAAAGATATGTGTATTCACGCAAAATACGCGCTAGTCGTGGAGTTGCGGAAAATGGAGCCCATCATGGGTCAAAACCTTTAACCTTTTTAGTTTACTTTTGGTTTATTCGGACTAGGACAGTATTTTAGTGAAGTAGCAAGTATTTTAGTAAAAAAACGTGTCCGAACAGCAACATTTTAGTAGAATATGTTTGTAGCAGTTGTTCGCGCCAGATAGTATTTTAGTACAGCGAGTAAAACGTGTGAGAACAGCAAACATTTAGTCGAGTAGGCTAGAAAAAGTTTTAGTCGAGCCACTCCATTTTACTCTGCTGTTTTGGGCGAGTAGCAGTCCCAACAAATAGTAAAACAAAATCGCTTTCTCTGTCCCAATATCCCTATGTATCTTTAAAACTACGCAACGGATTTTGATGAGGTTTTAATATAGTCATTGAAGAGGAAGATTTATATGTATAACATCCATTAAATAGTGGAGAAATAATGTTATTTTTGTAGTGTATTTAGTATCAGCATTGCACCCGTGCGATGCCGGGGCGGGTCGCTAGTACATTATAAAAAAAAACGTAATTATAAGGTTCAAGTCTTGTATTTTTGTATGTATTGAAATAACTCAATAACTAGACAGATTTCAAAAATTCTTTCACTCATAGAAAGCTACATTATCCCCGAGTAACATAGGCTATATTATTTAATTCCACGCGGACGAAGTCGTGCACAACAGCTAGTATATAATTAGATTAAAGTTATTATCTTTTGTTTTATTCCCTTTACAAACAGACATAGCTGTAATAATTATATTGCAGTATAAAGTCTTTGTTTAATTGCTCATAATAAAACTTTATCAAAATTTACAATATAGACCTAATTGTCCGCCATCGCTAGGGTGACTATACGTCCCGTATTCAACGGGACTGTCCCATTTTATAGCTATGATTCCCGGTGCCCGAAGGCAGGCGGTGAGCGTAAGCAAGACCGCATTGTCGGGCGTAACGACCATAGCCGAGAGCTCAAGAGTGGTGAAAATATCATCGCTCACACTTTGTTGACTTATTTGACATATTTTTCTATATGAGAAGAGGCCAAACGAGCGGCTGGATCACCGAGGTCTTTGACGCTCATGGACATTTGCAACACTAGAGGAACCACAAATGCGTTGCCAGTTAAGGAGTAGATAGGCTCGCTTCTTGAAGGACCCTAAGTCGTCAAATTTTAGTCAGCAAATGAAACAATTAGTTTTCTTGCCTGTTTAATAAAAAACTTTCTTAAAAAGAGCAATGTCCTGTTTTGAACAATGAAATAAATGGTCACATTAGCCATCACAATTATTCTGTTATGACGCTTTTTATTGCTCCACTAAGAAATTAACAATGCTCATATTATATGCAAGTTGTTCGTGACTTCGTCAGCGTGGAAATAAAAAAATATACGTTACTCGGGGATAATGTAGCTTTCTATGAGTGAAAGAATTTTTGAAATCGACCCAGTTATTGAGTTATTTCAATACATACAAAAATACAAAGCTATAGTTCTTCGGAGCTGGGCTGGCTGGAGTGATCCAAGACCTGTTCTCACGCAAACTACGCGCCAGTCGTGGAGTTGAACATAGCCCCTACTACTACATACATACAAAAATAGAAAGTTTCTCTCTTTATAATATTAGTATAGATTTTAGAGATTGTAGATGGATAATTCTTGGAGAATCTCCGGAATGGAGTAAACGATCTCGGCATCAAGAACACCACTTTTTATATAATACAAATTGAAATTTTATGGTTTGTAAATGTAATAACATGCTAACTTATCACAAACAAATGAATTTCTTATCATTTAATACTGATATCTTAGTATTGTAGCAATTTAGATATACCTATAGGAAAGTTTTTATATTGTATATATTGAAATAACTCAATAACTGGGCTGATTTCAAAAAAATCTTTCATTAATAGAACGCTACATTATCCTCGAGTAATATAGGGTATATTTTTAAATTCTTCTCGGACGATGTCACGGTCAAAATCATAATTTTACATATAATACAATAACATTATGTTATGTCATTCCAATCGCATAATTACGCTATTAAATGAAGTTTTTATGAAGCAACATTTTTATAATCATAAAAGTATTAGTATTTTTTTATTCAATTGCAGATGCAGGGATCGTTTCGGATTTTTCAGCGAATCCTGGTGGCGACTTGCTCGTTTGCCACTTTGAATTATTAAAAAAAAAAAATGACGTAGTACTAAAAATAGTATTACTTACCAGCGAAAAAGAAGAAGAAATGCATCTTGATAGGCAAAAGCCTTTTGTCTATTTTGAACTTCATTCTTCTGGTTGAGAATATTTTATTTTCCTAAAAACACTTTATATTGCACATGTACGCATAGTTTTGTTTCGTCGGGGTCATTAGCCTACTGCGAACTTGACTCGACGGCTTTCTATTCCCCTATCGCTTTAATCGTAATCAGTTGAACGTTAAATACCTAATGTTATTGTTTATTTACTCGATTCGACACGACCGTGATGGAAATGTCTGATTTGAACGTCAAATGTCAAAATGATAGCTGACAGCTCTATGTATTGTCTATGGATTGCTATAGTTAAGTTCCTAATAACGCAAAATTTTGGTTTCACGCAGAAAAAGTTTTAATAATTGTTATTATTCATTAAAAAAACAATGTATTGATTAACATAAAATATATTTAATTAAGTTCTTACAGTTAATTTCAACTTTATTTGTAAATCACACTGCTGCCGCTTGCCTTTTATGTTAAAAAAATAGTCAAATTAATAAATCGTAGTCATTTGCATACATTGGCGCCAAATTTAAAATTAGCTATCTAATTATTTGTAAATTTAATAAATTAACAGTAAAATCTGTAAAAATAAAAATATGAGCATAGCCGTTACAACCATCATTTTAAACAGATCACTTTGAATTAAAAAAATAAAATAGCCTTCGTTTGTTTTTAAAAATTAAATCAGGAATGTTCGCATTACATCCTCCTTCCATTGTTTTATAATAATTTAAAAGTACAACAATGGAGGAGGAAGAGGATTTTGTTGGTTGCATAAGTTGCATGAATAATAAAGATTTATGCGACCTATTTGCTATTTACGCCGATAATGAAGAAACCTACGCGCAAATGTTAAAAAGTTGTTTCAATATTAAGGTTATGTTTACACTTTATACGTCGAATTTTTCATCTTATATTTTTTGATTATTTTATAATTTATTGTGTCAGTGATATTGATGAAATGCAATATTATTTTAGATTTCTACGGAATATAAATTCATATGTTCCGATTGTGTTGAAAAATTGGAAAAAGCGGCCGCGTTTAAAAATCAAACCGGCAAAAATTTAGCAATGTTACAAAGCATCAAAGGTATTTCTAATTATTTTTATATTTATCTAACATTTATTAACTTTTAACTAGTAATAACTTTACAAAATAGTTTAATTTGTTTTTCTTTGAGATACAAAAATACTTATACATAGGACCAAGTATCGATTTGTAGTTGTATGCATATGTGTGCAAGAGATGTGGGTTTCCCGCCAAATGCCCGTGGTCTCTAATTACCCTAATGCATGCATTTTATTGTAAAAAAAAAGCATACACTATAGCTGACGTCACAACATACCCAAATAACCGTTTACCGTTTTAACCTGTTAAAAATAATATAAAAATAGCTGATTCATTGTCATAGACGAGGAGTACCTAGACGAATCTATCTTGGAAGAGGGAGAGAGACTGACAATAGAGCACAGAGTAAACAAAACAAATCATTTAACTTCCGCTGAAGATGTTGATGGTAAGGTTTCATAGAAATATGTAAAATACAGTTTTTTTAACAAGCCCCTTATAGATTATCAACTGGGGACGTCTATCCTCTTCTTTCTTTAGCAGCACGGATCCCCTTTTTCACTCTATCCGTGCTTAAATAAAATCCGTTGGAAGTCGGTAATAAATACTTGTCTCGCATTATGAGGAATAAACACGTGAGCTTCTATACCTGGGAATGTATCAAATATAAAAAAAATATATATTCCTATAGCTTCGTTAGACCCAGTTCGAGACTTTGGCGAAAAGCCGTTGTTCTCGGTTTTATGAAGCCGTACAGTAATAGTCCACTTTCCCTCCCCAACATTATAAAGGAATTTATAAGGAAATTATGGGAAGGGGAAACATCCCGACATGATTTGACGGGGGAGAAACATAAGTGGAAATATTCTCCACCTTTGAGTCCCCTTCTCTGTTGAACATCTGCTTGTCTATGGTCGTAGGGTTTGCAATCCCGCAGTTGGATCCCGCATTATCTTGGGTCATATATGACCAACATTGTTAGCAAATTAAAACACTTTTTCTGTCTATATTTGTTGGGTATATAGATAATAAATAAATAGCCGTACTTGCTATAAATAAAATACCTTTTTTCCACTCCATCAGAGTAAAAACCTAAAAAGATGTTGAAGCGTACAAAATATCGCGAAACCGACTCAAGTTGTGCGATTCAGATAAAAACAATAGTTTTAAGAGCATGTCCTTCGTATTTTAAAACGATAATTTGAATATTTTTTCACGGGCTGAAGCTTCCGCGTATTCTGTAGGCTGCGGGATCCAGCAGTAGGATTGCAAACACTACCTTGCTCTTTTGAATCCTGGCCGAATGCACGATTTCTTTTCTCTTAAAAAGATATAGATACGGAAGAGCATGAGATCCAAGCGTTGGACGAGACGACGTGCATTTACTGCAACGTGCAGCTTCCCTCTGCTGAAGAGATAGCTCAGCATGTCCGCCTCGTGCACGGCCTGGAGCCCCGCACCGGACGCCGCGTACGGGACTGCTCGCTCTGCGGCGCCTCCCTCACTGATCTAGCTGATCATATAAACAGGTCTACAGCAAACTGAAGGAAAATGCAGTCAAATATGGATAAACGAGGGTCATTCTCTGGTCGCGAGAAGCTATCTACGGAAGCTATTCTGGGAAGTGGATTTGGTGGGGCAGGGGACGCATAGGAAGAGGTGTTATTCTTTTTCTGTGCGTCTCCGTGGATTAAGGGTAGGCAACGCATCTGCAATAGCAGATGTCTATGGGCAGTCGCTTCGCTATTTCAGCGAATCAAGGTGGCCGTTTGCACGTTTTTTTAAGTAAAAAAAACTCTGATTAGAGAGAAATCTTAAGCGAGCGTCATATCGCGTTCCCTTGCTCGCTTATCCAAGTTCGACTGTATTCTAGTATATACCCATTCACAAGAACGCTTTTTAACCGCGTTTAAAAGAACAAAATGCATTTCCATATCTGTTCACACGGCGTTTATAAATTTTTATCGCGCAGAATTTTGAGCTCTGGAAGAACGAAATAAGAGTCTTTTTATAGCGCATGAGCGAGGACGTAAGTCGTTCAAAAAGTGTCCGTGTGAAAGCATGCTACGTAGAAAATTATTTCGCAGACTTGACGTCCATTGACGCCATCAAGTGCACACTCCACAATCTCATCTACGCATTAAAGCCTTGTTAGCACAAGGATAGTGTTTTACTCGATAAGCAAGTAACATTTATCCGAACAAAGGATTTACTACTGTTCGGACTCGTTTAAGCCTAAACCTACGCACTAGGGTAGTGATTTAGTAAATAAACGTGTCGAACAGACAAAATTTTAGTAGAATAGATTGGTAAATCTTTTGTTCGGATACATGCTACTTGCTACTCGACTAAAATACTATCTTAGTGCATACAACGCTTTAATGTCGCTTCAATCAAAATTGTAAAATCCCATCATGCCGTAGATGATTCGATAGTAGCTATTTCTAGCTATTATCCCGTTACAAGACTTAAGATCTTATTTAAAAATGGATATTTTATAGATGCCACAATGCTACATCAGAAAGTGAGAGTAGACAATACGCGTGTCACTTCTGTGAGAACGTGTATAACAGCAAGAAGGCTTGCTTCACACATCTCAGGATGAAGCACGGCTGTAAGTTATAACAGGACAAATTTATTATAGCCTTGTAAACTGCAGGTCCCGAGTTCGAATCCCGGCATGTACCAATGTGTTTTTCAATGTACGATTTTAATATGTACATATTTACCGACGCTCTTAGGTGAAGGAAAACATCGTGATGCAACCTGCACATATCGGCGAAGAAATTCAAAGATATGTGTATTCACGCAAAATACGCGCTAGTCGTGGAGTTGCGGAAAATGGAGCCCAACATGGGTCAAAACCTTTAACCTTTTTTTAGCATTCTAAACCCTAGGACTTTATTAGACCGATGTCAAGCAGAAAATGTCCTTACGCCGAAGCAATTTCCGTATTTAACGCGACCTCGGTCTAATAAAGACATAGGGGAGAAAATAGTTTCTAGTCCAAAGGTTCTCAAACTATTTTTATTTTTCAAGACCCCCTTTTAATTAATTATTATCATACTCAACTACATATCTTTAACTTGTGAATTTTCTGCTTATTTTACCACCATCGTACAGGGATTATAATAGACCCCAGGGGGTCCTAGATCACTGGGAATAACTGGTCTGGATAATACCGACTTTTTTCATATTATTTATTTAAAAATATAATTTTTCTTTATCAGTGAAATTATGCAACGATCATACGCCGAAGTATTCGCCTACAGATCGTAAGAAATGCCACATATGT
The DNA here is from genome assembly GCA_013186455.1 of Papilio dardanus tibullus. NCBI lineage: Eukaryota > Metazoa > Arthropoda > Insecta > Lepidoptera > Papilionidae > Papilio > Papilio dardanus. The sequence continues at coordinate 297,945 of QDHC01003331.1, read as the reverse complement.
CAGCGCGACTTCAGCCAGAAACAGATCCTCAACAATCATTTGTGGAAGGCTCACGGATATGAGGTGAATATACTACGTACGCACCAAGATAGTATTTAGTCGAGTAGCAAGTAGCAAGTATCCGAACAAAGGATTTATTAATCTACTGAACTAAAATGTTGCTGTTCGGACACGTTAAGTTACTAAATTACTACCGTAGTGCGTAGGTTTAGGCTTAAACGAGTCGGAAGAGTAGTAAATCCTTTGTTCGGATAAATGCTACTTGCTACTCGACTAAAATACTATCCTGGTGCTAACAAGACTTAACACAGAGAAACTACAATTTACACTGAAACTAGTTAATTATAACATATTTTTAGAGATACACTTTCTCATTTAAGTCATGTTAAATATCATTATTTTAATCGTAAAATGTCATTAAAAATCTCTCAATTTTGACAAAATCACTAAGAGTCAAGATTTAGGATCATGATTTTTTCTGAATTTGTCTAAGTTTGTAAATTTTTAAGATCGATGTTGTAAGAGTTCATTCAATTCGTAAGCTTCCCTCTTGTGTTTATAGGTGATAGACTTTTTAAATAATATATATGTAGCACACACACACAAGGCTGTAGATTGGAGCATCATTAGTTAGAGGAAGGGCAGCAGTAAATGTCACAAACTTTGTTCGATTTTTTTAGATAATGTATAAAATTAGTCGATTCGTTTGGAGAAAAACAGCAGTAAAATATGTCTTGACTTGACACTTATATTGTAGAAATTGGTAGAAATCAGAGAGAATGACATTGGGCACAGATAAACCAAAGATGGGAATAGACAAGATGTTTATTTTGTAATCGATTATAATCGATTTCTAACAAGTAACGAACAATTTGTAATAATTCATTTTAGTCTTTGGTGTGCTACAGTAGGCAATTATTTAAAGATAGACCATTGTTAGAGCCTCGTACATATATATTTAATCGTTCGGCAGGTTGAGAAACGTAAGGCATTTTTCTGTCCACTGTGCAACGAGCGTGTGAGTTACGGCACCAATTTCAGTGCGCACTTGCTGCACCGACACCAGGTCCGTGAGCAAGTCGAGCAACTGGAGTTCGGCAGTATGGACGGTGAGATCATCTATACTAATATTATAAAGAGGAAGAACGGGCTCATCGCAAAAGAATAAAGAGCTGAGTGGGAGGGCGGCCACATTTTCCACTTTCATACTCCACTGCATACTTGTGTCCCAACAGAGAGACATGTAGAGAGGCGGTGTGTGGGAGCTGTGTCATAGAGACAGCTGCGTGATGTGCTCGCTTAGCTCAGCTCTCTGTTGGGGACAAGCATATTTGAGGCTCAGCTCGCCATCTTCCGCCCATTACTCTTTTGTGGTGGGCGCTCGGCTGAAAACGATGTATTTTTGTATGTGTTACCTCAATGACTGGGCCGATTTCAAAAATTCTTTCACCATTTGAAAGCTACATTATCCCCGAATATAGGTTATATTTTTTAATTCTACGCCAACAGCTAGTCCATAATAAAAAACTATCTTAACTCTCGAAGGACCATAAATGTGTGTTTATTTTAGTAGGTTTATACATAGATAAAAGTATTTCAGACTTCATGCTATTCAAAAGCGCGATACAAGAAGAGACGAAGTTCAGGTTCAGGAAGACGACGGCCAGCAAACAGACCATAGAGGGAGTTCGTTCTCACTATATGTGTAGCCAATCTGGTATCTACGTTTATCAGGTGCTTATACTATACTAATATTATAAAGATTTGTATTTCTGTATGTATTGAAATAAATAACTGGGCCGATTTCTAAAAATCTTTCATAGTTAAAGGTACATTATCCCCGAGTAACATGCTATATGTAGCCACCAGGAATCGCTGAAATAGCGAAGCGACCGCTGCCTCTAGATATAGCAGAGATTGCAGATGCAATTGCCTACGGAGGAGACGCACAGCAAGAGAATACCTCTTCCTATGCGTCCCTCCCCTGCTAATCCACTTCCCCTTCCCATTATTTCCTTTTAAAGAAATGACAGGAAGAGAAAGTGGACACACTCATCAGATTGTAGACGTAATAGCTTCCATTTGCCGCGTATCTTCTGTGTGGTCGTGGTATGTCAGTGGAGATGTTAAATCGGGCTCTACCACTGTTGAAACCGTTGTCCTTAGGGTAAGGGTAAGAGACCAGCTCCCGAGCGACAGATATACAAGACTGGTAAGGCTTGTCCTGCGCACATGATCGTCACGGAGACCATGGACCGTGTGCTTGTTACATTCTACAAGACGCATGTTGGACACGGCAGTGAGTACATTCCACACATAGTGTTGCCAACTCTATACACAAAATATACTAAAGTCTTGTACGCTCTAGGATTTTATTTTAGTCGAGTAGCAAGTAGCAAGTATCCGAACAAAGGATTTACTAATCTATTCTATCAAAAGTTGTTTGGACACGTTTAGTTACTAAATTACTACCCTAGTGCGTAGGTTTAGGCTTAAACGAGTCCGAACAGTAGTAAATCCTTTGTTCGGATAAATACTACTTGCTACTCGACTAAAATACTATCCTGGTGCGAACAAGGCTTAAATTACAATACATTCGAACCAGAATAAGCGAGAATCCAAGGGACCGCGATATTTGTCACACTTATAGAGGTTTCTCTCTAATCAGAGTTTCTCGCTTATAGAGGTAGCTCGTTGAGACCAGATAATGATTCTCTTAGAGGTTTCTCGTTTATCCAAGTTTGACTAACTCATTAGAGGCCACATCCTCGTGTCTGCTTTGTATATCATTTTCCGAAGTATTTTGTAGTTTGTACATATGCCTAATGCCTAGTTTATGCCGCATTTTAAATGAAACGATAATCTTTAGATAAACTTCAATTTTATAGAATTAGTAAATTCTAAAATATTTCTAGTAAAACATTTTTTTATTTGAGTAATAATAGCTTTATTTAGCAGTACCTTTTGATTTTATCACACTATTTTCTCGAAATAAAGTTGTCATAAAGGCGCTATGTGTGACGTGCTGTTTACCTCTCGTCTATCATTTAGAACAAAGTGGCTCAGAGGTTTAGCTCTTGACTTGTAATACAGGTCCCGAGTTGGAATCCCGACATACCAATGTGTTTCATATGTACATATTTACCCGACGCTTATGCCTTGTTCGCTCCAGGACAGTATTTAGTCGAGTAGCAATTAGCATTTATCTAAACAAAGGATTTACTACTATTCGGACTCGTTTAAGCCTAAACTTACGCACTAGGGTAGTAATTTAGTAACTAAACGTGTCCGGACAGCAACATTTTAGTAGAATAGATTAGTAAATCCTTTGTTCGGATACTTGCTACTCAATTTAAATACTATCATAGTGTGTACAAGGCTTTACGGTGAAGGAAAACATCGTAATGCACATAGCGAAGAAATTCAAATATATGTGTGAACGCACTGGGTCTTGACAATGGCCTAGTCTAGGCTACGAGCCTCTAGTAGGGACTTATAGTGAACTGGTTATATTGTATGGTCAGCGTGCCCATACTATGAGCCGCGGGAACCGAAGCGCGTCAAGTGCGAGGAGACTGAAGGATGCGCGCAGCTCGTGTGCGACGCGTGCGGCGCCGCCTTCTCCGCCACGGACAAGTTCAAGACGCACGTCGCCTCGCACGGCCTCAAGCTCTTCCCTTGCGACCACTGCGATGACGTGAGTATACCATAGACAACACAAATAGCTAGGGAGATAGACTCTAGACCTAACCTAGATGTTTTGGTTTAGGACGCATCAGATGTGTATTCTTCATACATCTTTATGAGATATGACACTGTCTTTTCTAGCATATCCTCTGCAACACAATATATACTTCAATCTTCTACCTTTATAGCAATAAACAATTGTTCATCGCCACTTTAAACTTTTCTTATAAGGAAAGTGAATTTGGTAGGAAAGGGACAAATATCTTCCTGTGCGTCTCCTCCGTCGATTGAGGTAGGCAGTTGCAAATGTAGATGTCGTCTACATGGCGTCGCTATCGCTGGCAGAGGCCTATGTTCAGCGGTAGATGATGATAGGCTAATGATGATGGGTGTCGCTTCGCTGTTTAGGCGAATCCAGGCGCAGCTTGCATATTGCCACCATTAAAAAAATGTTTTTGTGATAAAGTTGTTTGTTTTCTAGTTATTTCAAAACATCGACGCTTGGACCCGTCACGTGAGAATAGAGCATGATACGAATTTATTGTGAACAAGTCCAATGCATTTTATATTACAAGTGTCCCGGTTGTCGATGCCCATAGAGTATAGACCAGTTATCTGACCCGGTGGCGTTGGGTCCAGAAGCCGGACTCAAACTAATGTGACGTTTATGGGATTGTGGCGCTCCAAGCGGATTTTAGGTGAACTAAGGCCAAAATAGATTATATTGGTTTAAAGCGTAGGAAGAGAAAGATAAAGAAGTAGCAATAGCGTATACGGTTGAGGGACAAAACATGCCTTAGACTACGTCATACGTATGTTGTGTGTGCATCACTTTACGGTTTAAACCAATAATATCATGTCTCAAGCCTTTGTCTGGTACGTATGAAAAATTAGTTCACTGAAAATACTCTTGGAGCGCCACAATACTACATGATACGTCACATTTGTTTGGGTCTTGGTTCTGGACCCAAACAAACAAAATCGCATACAGAGAAAGGGACAAAATATCGTTATCACTGCCTTTGTCACGTTACGTATATTTCGTATAAATATGTCACAGTCGCTCACAGTTTGACATATGTCATGTCCGATCTGCTTTTAATCTATGGTTTAAAGCCATATGTTGTTGCACACACATATAGCAAAGACGTATGTGTAAGGCATTTTTTGTCCCTCTCCCGTATACGCTATTAGCACTTTTACCTTTTTCTGTGAAATTGTCTTTTTCTGTCATTTTGCTAACAAAGCCTCTCACCGGGTCAGGTATCCATGTTTAACTACAACGTATGCCCCTTGCTACATTTCTTCAATTTATGTACCCCATAACTTTATCTTTACGTCTTGCATGGACCCCAGGGGGTCCACACGGACCGGACAACTTTGGGAATCGCTGCTACAAAACTAATTTGAAAGGGTCTTTTAAGCAATTAAAATATTAGAAACTAGTTTATTTTCTATAATAAGTATAAAATTATAGAATTAGGTTATATTTTTGTTGTTGAAGAAGCAATGTTTAGTTTTTTTTTCATGTCTTAATAAAAATAACAATTTTAAATGTTGTTTTATTTCATCAGATTAATTTTATAAAAATGGTTCATACATAATATTCCATCATTTTTTGAAAAAATAATTGATGTTTTTTTTAATGCCAAAACAAAGTAAATATAGTCCTACAAGGATATTATGGCACATTGACATTGACAGGGGGCGCCTACAAAGTTTTAGGTAACAATAGGTAAAAACTTCCTAACTTTTTTCAAAATCCCTCAGCTGCCTTTCCCTGATTGGTTAAAATGTGACGCTGTCAAGATGACATTGTTAGTTCACATATTTTCCGAGTGCCATAATATCCTTGTAGACCTATAGGCCTTTTTATGACACAGGCGCCCTGCAAATAGGGCAGGTCCCGTTAGTCTCAATCCATGTTTTGATACATCCCTCGTCGAAGGCGTGTTTGCAAGGCAGGACGATAATGTCCATGTCGCGCAGGCAAATTGCACATTTATCACATTTCACCACATTTTTCTCGCTAAAAGAAAGAAAAATCAGTATTAAAAATAAAGTACTGTCCGTAACTCGGTCATATAATCTCGTTTTTAAGGCAGAAAAGCTACGCTCATGAAAAAAACAATTTAAAAAAATGACTAACGTATCCGATTTTTAATCGATTTTTTTAACAGCGTTCTAGAATCGCGCGGAACAAAGGATGTAATACTTTGTCTGTGAATTATAATCTAATTTCAAATGTCAAAATGGAAACAAAAACAAAACAAAATATACAAATAAAGATTAAAATAGCAATTAAAATGATTTTTAATGGCTATTAAGAGAATTGTGCAATCCAATGGAATATTGCATAATAATTATTAATATTAGAGTTATTTTATCAATGTAGCAAACTATAACTTGAACTTTAAATTACAATTATTTAAAATGCGATGCAAAATTATTTTTTAAGCCAATTTCCTGTCGCGAAAACCTTGCTGATTTAACTTTCACTGGCGTTTTTACACCATTGCAACGATATTAAATTAGTTTATCATAATTATACTAAAAGGCTCAATCGATATCAAGTTCCTTAAATTAAATAAGGAGGTAAAGACTTACTATTCTCGAGATTGTTGCCGAGGCTGCTGCGAGGAGCTGGACTGAATACATTGTCGTTGTGGTTGTTCAACATTTCTACCAACAGCATAGCCAAGCGCCGCCGCAGCACCACCGAGTAAAAGACCACCAGCAAGCATCCATCCTGTACCTGAACCACCCTGGTCATTGCTTTCTTTTCTACTCATTATTATTTATCAATTACTTCAAAGTTAAGACACAAAACAACCCCACTCGACACTGTCTGGCAGACTGACTCACGTCCCGCCCAATCTAAGTTTTTTTTACTCTACGTGTGTGACCATGTTTAAATTCGCTATTACCCGATTATTTTTTATTACTTAAAATTTTTATTTTGCAATCTGAAATGTAAAATTTCAGTTCAGAACTTAAAATTTTCCCAAGTTTGGTAAAATGTGTTTTTTTTTAAATAAACTAAAACAATCATTAAAATGTAAATTAACGTATTATTATTTTATTTAAAACAATTTAAATTCAAACAATTTTTAACAAAGACTATTTTTGTTTTATGGTTGTTATTAATTTTTTATTAGCATTTTAAAAATGTCTCGATTAATTACCATATTAAACTTTAGTAAATACTATGAAATAAAATTTTATTATGAGAAAAGAGGTTACATTCGGTCGACTTTTTATGTCGGCAAATGTAATGTAAAGGTCAACACTGGGGAGAGACCTCCGGAGGTCAAAGAAAATGCCTCACTTTTAGGCTTCGAGTGTTCCATCTACAGTATATATCTTTTTTGGTTTGCATCCTGATGTTGCTAATTCGGTTATAACCTTAAAATAGTAAATCGTTTGTTTTTTTTTTATTAAATCTAATAAATAATTTATTAGATATATCTTACCGTATAAAGGTACAGGCAAAGATATATTATACTGTAGATGGAACACTCGAAGCCTAAAAGTGAGGCATTTTCTTTGACCTCCGGAGGTCTCACGTAGGGAGTGTTAACCTCTAAATTACATTTGCCGACATAAAAAGTCGACCGAATGTAACCTCTTTTCTCAAATTTATATTTTATTTCATATTATTTACTAAAGTTTAATATTGTAATTAATAGAGACATTTTTAAAACGATAATTAAAAATGTATAACAACCATAAAACAAAAATAATCTTTGTTAAAAATTGTTTGGATTTAAATTGTTTTAAATAAAATAATATTAATGAAAAACGATAATTAACGTTTTAATGAATGTTTTATTTTTACTCTACTGTTTATCTAAAAAACAAAAAAAACACACACACTTTCCCAAACTTGGGAAATTCTTTCATGATACTGGCAAGTTTTTTTTTTTAATAATTTCTTTCTTGGCATGCTTTTTAACGTCAAATTAGTATGGAGCGCTCCCTCTATGTATAATATCTCTTTGGGTACAGGATTAGATGTATTGATGTATGTTCTTGTAGAACACATAGCATCGAATGTTCAAACCGCCAATCAAAAGCGTTGCATAAACTCTAAATGGCGTCAAAATTAAATGAGATCTCCGTAGAATTTGGAGTTTAAGCGTGGACTGAACATGTAAGTCGCTCTTAAATATTTGAGTGGCATTTGAAAATTCGACCGATAGACTATTATTTTGCTTTTTAATTCTTCGCGGATTAAAGCTAGTGACTTTATCTAATTTCATAATTATATTAAAAACTAGCTGTTTCTCGCGACTTTGTCCGCGTGGAAGTAAAAAATATGGCCTGTTACTCGGGGATAACCTAACTTTCTAACGATGAAAGAATTTTTGAAATCGGCCCAGTAGTTTTTTGGATTATTACGATACATACAAAAATTCAAAAATACAGTTTCTCATTTTATATTAGTAAAGATGTGTATAACATGAAGCCAAAAAGTTAAAAATTGTATAATTTAGAACATTTTAAAAATATTTTTGAGTTATCTTGTAAATTAATTTATATTAGACTAGCGGTCGCCAGCGACTTCGTCCGCTTGAAGTTTAGAAATTCAAAACAAAGTTTTATATCTTATTT
>QDHC01003331.1:275472-289366 GCA_013186455.1 Papilio dardanus tibullus | reverse complement strand
TACGCTGCGAGAATTTTTTTTAGATTCGTACTTTTACCCCCCCTTTTTTGCCCCCCAAAGTAAAAACTTGTAAATTTCTTGAATGAGAAACATATTTATTCATGGTAAAGAGCACTCATTCCAATTTTCTTGCAATTTTGACAAAGGAATCACGTTGCTCCATACAAACTTTAGACCCCAATTTCGGACCCTTAGGGGTCGAATTTCTCAAAATCCTTTCTTAGTGCTCATCTACGTAGTAACAGTAACCTCTGTACAAAATTTCAAGTCTCTAGACCTAATAGTTTTGGCTTGCGCTGATTTTAAGAAACCCCTCTACTCTTTTATATATAGATTAACAAAGTCAACTTTCATCGTCACTTTAAACTTTTCTTATAAGGAAATGATGGTAAGGAGAAACGAATTTGGTAGGAAAGGGACAAATATGTTCCTGCGCGTCTCCTCCGTCGATTGAGGTAGGCAGCTGGAGTTGTAGATGTCTACAGGTGTCGCTATCGCTGGGGGAGGCCTACGATGTTTAGTTTTTTTTTCAATGTCTTAATAAAAATAACAATTTAAAATGTTGTTTTATTTCATCAAATTAATCTTATAAAAATGGTTATACATAATATGATTTTTTTTGGAAAATAATTGATACTTTTAATGCCAAAACTAAGTAAATAGTCCTTTTTATGAGACAGGCGCCCTGCAAATAGGGCAGGTCCCGTTAGTCTCAATCCATGTTCTGATACATCCCTCGTCGAAGACGTGTTTGCAAGGCAGGACAACAACATCCATGTTGCGCAGGCAAATTGCACATTTATCACATTTCACCACATTTTTCTCGCTAAAAGAAACAGAAATCATTATTAAAAATAAAAGTACTGCCCGTAACTCAGTCATTATATCGTTTTTATGGCAGAAAAGCTACGCTCATAAAAAACTAAAAAAATAAATTAAAAAGATGACTAACGTAACCGATTTTAATCGATTTTTTAAACATCGTTCTAGAATCGCGCGGAACAAAGGATGCAATACTTTGTCTATGAATTTTAATCTAATTTCAAATGTCAAATAGAAACAAAATATATTGTATATTTTATAGATTAAAATAGTAAATTAAAATGATTTTTAATTCCTTTTAAGAGAATTGTGCAATCTAATGGAAATATTTAATCAATGCAGCAACGTATACTATAACCTGAACAATACATTAAATTACAATTATTTAAAATGCGATGCAAAATTATTTCTTAAGCCAATTTCCTGTCGCGAAAACCTTGCTAATTTTACTTTCACTGGCGTTTTTACACCATTGCAACAATATTAAATTAGTTTTATCATAATTATACTAAAAGGCTCTACTGATAAGGAGCAAGTTCCTTAAGAAATACTTACTATTCACGAGATGTTTGCCGAGGCTGCTGCGAGGAGCTGGTCTGACTACATTGTTGTGGCTGTTCTTCAACGCTTCTACCAACAGCATAGCCAAGCGCCGCCGCAGCACCACCGAGTAAAAGACCACCAGCAATCATCCATCCAGTACTTAAACCACTCTGTTCATTGCTATCTTTTTTACTCATTATTATTTATTAATTACTTCAATGTTAACAAAACAATTACACTCGACACTGTCTGTGGCAGACTGACTTCCGCCCCGCTCTGTCTACGTATTTTTTTTTACTTTATGTGTGTGACCATGTTTAAATTAACTATTACCCATTTTTTTAATGTTATTAATTTATTTTGCAATCTGAAATGTAATTTAAAGCATACATTGTATTGAAAAAAATCTTTTTTATTTTTAGAAATGAAAGATTTTAACCAAAATAACATTCAGTGAAATATATTTGGACATTAGTTTTCCAAAATTAGCTTTAAGTTTTTTAAAATAGCTAATAACCCAATGGTTTAGGCAGTGGGCTGTGACTTCTAGATCGGGACGTGCGTACGACTCCCGCCATTTGACTTGTCGTGAACCATATTACTTGGCAATTCGAATGAAAAAGTAATATTAGTAATTATATAAAATCACTCATTATTTTACATAAAAAATGGTAATTCTGCACGGCGTTACCTGTTCTAGTGTAATTAAAGTTTTGTAGGTTAGTTCTATAAAAAAGTATCAGAAAACCAAACATTTACCCCAATATTATGGTATTATTATTTAACTGGCAACATATTATAAATACCGGTTCTTCCCCAAGCGTTATACAATTTGTTTGCATCCAGATGTTGGTAAATCGGTTATAACCATAAAATAGTAAATCGTTTGTTTTTTTTTATTAAATCTAATAAATAATTTATTAGAAATATCTTACTGTATAAATACAGGATTAGATGTATGGATGTTTATTGAAGATCCAGAGCTGCTTAACAGATCACCATTTTTGTAACAGATTAGACATAACCTTGTAGATATACTCGTAGCATCGAATGTTCAAACCGACACTCGAAAAGCGTTGCTTAAAATCTTAATGGCGTCAAAATTAAATGAGATCGCCGTAGAATTTAGAGTTTCCGCGTGGACTTAACATGTAAGTTGCTCTTAAATATTTGAGTATCGTTTGAAAACTCGACCGATAGACTATTATTTTGCTTTTTAATTCCTCGCGGAAGAAAGTTAATGTCTTTATTTAATTTCATAATTATATTAAAAACTAGCTGTTTCTCGCGACTTTGTCCGCGTGCAAGTAAAAAATATAGCCTTTGTTACTCGGGGATAACGTAACTTTCTAACGGTGAAAGAATTTTTGAAATCGGCCCAGTTATTGAGTTATTTCCATACATAAAAAAAATCAAAAATACAGTTTCTCCTTTTATATTAGTAAAGATGTGTATAACATTAAGCCAAAAAGTTAAAAATTGTATAATTTAAAACATTTTAAATATATTTTTGAGTTATCTTATAAATTAATTAATATTTAAAATTACACAAGATTCAAAAATAATATGTAAATGAATAAAAGAGGTTATGTTTAAAAACAATTTATTTTTATATATTTCTATTTTTCATACATTTAGAAATCACTAAGTTACGTGCACATATATTTATAAAACACAGTATTTTATTATTTACCAAATTTTATTATAATGTTAAAATCAAAGAGTTATACATAGAGGGAGCGCTCCATTGTAGTTTGACAGCAATATCCGTGCCGCGTAAGAAATTATAAAAAAAATCTAATCTTTGCCAGTATCATGGAAAGTTTCCCAAGTTTGGGAAAATTTGTTTTTTTATTCTTAAAATAAATAGTAGTATGAACTAAAACATTCATTAAATTGTTAATTATCGTTTTTCATTATTATTATTGTATTTAGAACAATTTAAATCCAAACAATTTTTAACAAAGACTATATTTGTTTTATGGTTGTTATAAATTTTTAATTAAGACATTAAAAATGTCTCGATTAATTATAATATTAAACGTTAGTAAATACTGTGAAATAAAATTAAAGTATGAGAAAAGAGGTTACATTCGGTCGACTTTTTATATCAGCAATTGTAAAGGACAACACCGGGGGGAGACCTCCGGAGGTCAAAGAAAGTGTCTCACTTTTAGGCTTCGAATGCTCCATCTATAGTATAATATATCTTTGGTCAAAATAGTAAATATAATATCACATACAGTCTAAGGCACATAAAAATATTTTGACTAATTTACAAAAAAAAAACACGTTTTACAAAATCAAGAAATCAAGAAATTAATACTAAAATAATTATCAATTGTCAATTTAAGTAATTTCATATTATTTGAGCAAATATAAGATTTTTTTATATTCTAAAACTTTTTCTTTACTCCAAAAACAATCTTTGGTCCACAAACAGTCGATTAGTATTTTTTACAAGAGATTTTTAGAAAGCTTAAAAATAAAAAAAAACAAACTTTTAATTCAAAAAACACAATTTTTTATATTAAAGCAAAGGTTTATAGCTTTTTATTCAGATTTATCTCATTTCTTGATATTAACAATTTAATTCCAAATATACATTTTTTTTTTAAATATACAATAAAATCTTAGTGCAATACATAATAAATCGTTTTACTACAAATCTATAAGTTATCTATGGTCCTAATTTACCAGCAAAATAGCATATCGTTAACAATTGATAAATACCTGAAATAGAATGACTAAAAAGAGAAAAAAAAACAGTCTTTTAACACAAAAAACAGAAAAAAGGGAAACATACAAGAATAATTTAACAAATAACTTTATTTATAGATCTACAAGGATATTATGTCACTCGGAAAATATGTGAACTAACAATGTCATCTTGACAGCGTCACATTTTAACCAATCAGGGAACCCCTACCAAGGGGCCAACCTAGCCGGGCCGTGGATATACTAATAATGGACTCCACGGTCCGGCAAGGAGACGGAGGAACACCGCGGGGGTTTAGCGGGTAGTCCGGCCTCTCTTTACAAGGCCGGGAGCCCCGCACGAAGCCGCCCCTGCTGCCCTCGCAGCAGGGGCGGCGAAGTGAATAAAAGCATTCCCCCGCGTCACCAAAAAAAAAAAAAAAACCAATCAGGGAAAGGCAGCTGAGAGATTTTGAAAGAAGTTAGGAAATTTTTACCTATTGTTAATGCTAAAACTTTGTAGGCGCCCCCCCTGTCAATGTCAAAAAACTGCCAAAATACCCTTGTAGAGCTATAACTAAAATTGAAATTAGGCATAAACTAATCTATGACAAAGAGTATAACAGACATGTCAATTTCGTACAAGAAAAGTATTGGAAAATAGAAATCACAGTTTCAAATAAGATATTCTATGTCATATATATGGAAACAGTTCAGATATATATCAACTTTATGCCTAAAAGCAATAAAAGATCTTCAAATCCTGAACCAGCAGAATTTATTGCTCCTTGCTGGATAATTGTCGACGCTGTAAAAAAAAACAAACGTTTCTACTTCGTCCCTGACCTTATCAACCAGTGGTAACAAAGCTTTCTAATGATGAAAGGATTTTTGAAATCAACCAAGTAGTTTTTGAGTTACATACAAAAATAATAAAACCCTTAGTAAGTAATCTATCCCCTTATTCCGAAAAAATGTATAAAGTACTGCGATAAACGAGGAGCAATAAGTCGTCGATTATACGATACTAGAGGACACTCGGAACTAAATAGAGCAGGGGTCTCATTGGACCTAATTATTTATCATAAGAAGTACAAGGATGTTCCGTATTTTGTAATAAATTTTATGAATGTACCAAACGTAGAAAAACGGTGAAAGAATTTTTGAAATCGGTCTAGCTATTGAGTTAGTATATACAAAAATACAAAATTTTACTCTTTATAATATCAGTATAGATAAAAATTGACCTTTCGTCCTATCATTCGGTCCGCTTCCTGCAGTTGGGGCAGGTCTGCTGCTCCTGGAGCCAGGGCAGGATGCAAGCCTGATGGAAGTTGTGCGAGCAGGGGAGCGTCATCACCTCCTGACTGCGTCTGATCACTTCGAAGCATATGGAACACTCCTCGGTCACCCAGTTACGTTCACGACTGAGAAATAATAAAAAAAACATAATTAAAAAACGAACTGACTCTCAAGGGAAAACGAGAACACCTCAAGATGCATATTGACATATACCACGTTCCAATACCTAAACCATAGACAAACTAGAATTCGCGATAAAAATCTAAAATTAAAAAGATTTTTAGGAAAACATTTTTTTTATCAATTAAGTATATTACATTAGCTATCCGTATTTTATATCATTTCACTATCGGCCGAATTTTCAAACACCACTCAAATTTAAGCGTCGCTTAGTATCTAAGTAGTGTCAAAATTAAAACTAGATCGCCGTAGAATTTGTTGTCTAAGCGTGGACTAACAAGACGCTCATAAAATATTTGAGTGGAATTTGAAAATTTTGCTGTTAATCTCACAATTTTTGACAAAATAAATAAGTCAACAACCGCAATTGCCGCCATGTATGACGTGCCTCTAATTTTTGACTTTCAATTGAAACGAAGCATACATAAAAGATGTATCATTAGTACATAATACATACAAATACATAAATAATAAAAAAAAATAAAGATAATATACTAGGAAGTGACTAAATTGATAAGATTAGAAAAAACAGTTTTATCATTTTCCTACATATCCACTTTAATATACTACAACATATTATTATTTAATAAGCGACTCGCCCCGGCTTTGCACGGGTACAATGCTAATACTAAATACAATACAGAAAAACTGTAACGTTGTATATAACAGCAATACTAATAATTGCACCCGTGCGAAGTCGGGGCGGGTCGCTAGTTACATTTAAACCTTCCTCTTCAATGACTCTATTAAAACCGCATCAAAATCCGTTGCGTAGTTTTAAAGAAAGCATACATAGATATAGAGACAGAGAAAGCGACTTTGTTTTATACTATGTAGTGATATATAATTTAAAAAAAAAAACAGAATTAATTACTTAATTGCTAATTTGAAGTCATATTCTTGACAAGAAATATCTTTTAAACCATCTTTGTCCGAAAACTTAACAAAATATAAGGTGGGTAGTTTGAGGGAACATTTTTTCTTATAAATGTAAAAAATAACAAAATTATTATTTTCATGCAATATGACATCAAATATTAAAAAAAAAACAAATACAAATTTATACACATTTCGAATAGAAAACATCACGCATAAACAAAAAAAAATATTTTGACCAAAAAAACAAAACCTGATGGTGCTTCAATCGCCTCTTTCATCGAAGGCAGCTTATATTTTTCGCAATAAACTAAGGTGTTTTATTTTCTTGGTCAAACCATACATTACTTAGTAAATGTTAAGCAACTCATAAGCCTTGTTCGCACCAGGATAGTGTTTTAGTCGAGTAGCAGGTAGCATTTATCCGAACAAAGGATATACTACTGTTCGGACTCGTTTAAGCCTAAACCTACGCACTAGGGTAGTAATTTAGTAACAACGTGTCCAAACAGCAACATTTTAGTAGAATAGATTAGTAAATCCTTTGTTCGGATACTTGCTACTTGCTAATCGAAAATACTATCCTGGTGCGTACAAGGCTTAAGTGTCAGTTAATATTAATTAAATAGATTTAAGGCTTACTAAGCTTCATCTCTAAGAATTTGCATCTGCTCTTCTTCAGTCCTGAAAATAATCATTTATATTAAAAAAATAACAATTTCTCATCAAATATTTTTATATACACAAGTATTTTTACAATTACTAATAAAAAATATGACGTTACATATCGTATCAATCGATTTTTTTTTAATTGTTAAGAGTTTTAACTCTACGACCGTTATTAAAAACACGGACAATTGTAGTGGTCACCGTGTCCCAAAAAATGGTGGACAGATATGGATACATTTAACATTTTTCAACAATACCACACTTCCGTCAACCCCTGACCATAGCAAATGCAACTATCCTGAAATATTGGGAGCTCAAACAGCTAAATCTTCAAGAAACCCGTTTCACACGAACAATATGTTAAAAAATAATGACTATCTGCACATAACCAGATTTAATTTCCTGGTAATTAAAAAATAACCCTCTTTACATAATCATGGAGTTTACATAAACAAGTAACTGGACACCAAAACCCTTAACCGTAAACAAACTACATTTTAGACAAAAACTACTTAAAAAAACATTATTTTTCAAACTACAAACCCTTATTTATTAAACATTTTCACCAAATAACAAAAAAAAGATAAATATCTTAATAAACTTAAAATTATATTAAAACTAAATATAGACTTCACAATTCATAAAATTTCTAAATTAGTTATATTATTCTAAGACAGTTTAAACAACCATTAATAACCAAATACCTGTGTTAATTAGAATCTTGCAACAAACAATATTGAAAAACCCAAGCATGGGCTTTTAAAACTGTTGATCTAGGGGGAGGAGACAGGTTGATGAACAAGGGGAGGCAGGTTGATGATCAAGGGGAGGCAGGTTGATGATCAAGGGGAGGCCGGTTACTGATCAAGGAGAGGCAGATTGATGAACAAGGGGAGGCAGGTTGATGAACAAAGAGAAGCAGGTCGATGATCAAGGGGGATGCAGGTTGATGAACAAAATAGACAGGGCGATGTTGACAAGGTTTTTGAGTTATTTATGCTAGTCTATATGTGAGTGTTGGCAATTTAGTATTTTCAAGTATATTTTGATTTCTAAGTTTTCAAAAAAAGGAAATAAATTGAAATATATGGAAACAACCATAAAGGAATATTAAAGAAAGTATGGACGGATTTGAATGATATCCTTAAAATATGGGTAGATTCAGATATGCCAGCTGATAAAGAAGTATGAATGACATACTATCCAAAGGAACAAGGTCAGGTTGATGTATTTGTCATACTCTAAGCCCGCTACCCATTGCCTTCTACACCCGAGTACCTAAACCAGTTTAACAAAACTCAAAGTACAAAACCGAACTTACAACTCTCTATTTCTTCTTGGACTAACCAACGTGGTAATAGTGTTAGTTATTCTCAATAATATTGGTGTAGATGTAATCGAATACTCATTTACATTCATACTAGAGTCCGTTACGTCCCAATCGGATGAATTCGAAATATCGGATAAGCTGACAGTTGTATCCGTATCGAAACGATCCATTGAAATTGTATCCGAATTGGATGAGATTGAAATTGTATCCATCGAATCTGTTTCCATACTTGTATCCGTAGTTTCGCCTTCGGATATCGTTGAATAAGAATCGGAGTCTATGTCCATGGTTGATTGACAATTGCAGCCTATGCCTCTGTTGTATGAAAAATAGGAATATACTTAATAATACAGAATTACAGTCAAATCTAGATAAGAGAGACAACCTTCATAAGCTACAAAGATTAGATTAAGGGTAGGCAACACATCTGCAATTGCAGATATCTATTTGCAGGGGTCGTTTCGGATTTATCAGCGAATCCTGGTGGCCGCTAGCTCGTTTGCCACTTTGTATCATAAAAAAAAGCGAAACACCCAATCAGAGTGAAACCTGTTTAAGCGAGACAATTATCCCGGTTCCTTGGACTCTTGTTATGTATTCTTTCTATTACCACACTGGGACATACGAAAAACTGGTATCATGTAATTCACCCTTGAGGTGGCAAATGAGCCAGCGGCCACCTGGTGTTGGATGCATTGTCTATTTTAATCTAAGGAAGATAGATGTTGTAGTATAATTTTAGGTGAACGGGGCAAGAATGCAAAGGGAGGGCACTCTATTCCTGGTGACAGCGCTTAAATATTTTACAATCACAGTTTATACTTAACTTTAAAAATAATTTTATTAAACTAATGTGGGTAGTAAGAAATAATATTTTAAATTTTAGTTTAATAAAAGTGTATAAAATAGTAGAACAAACTCATTAAACATGAATTCAAAGAGATATTATACATAGAGGTAGCACTCCATACTAATTTGACGTTAAAAAGCGTGCCAAGAAAGAAATTATTAAAAAAAAAAAACTTGCCAGTATCATGAAAAAAATTCCAAGTTTGGGAAATTGTGTGATTTTTTTTACATTTTTAAAATAAACAGTAGAATAAACTATAATATTCATTAAAACGTTAATTATCGTTTTTCATTATTATTATTTTATTTAAAACAATTTAAATCCAAACAATTTTTAACAAAGACCATTTTTGTTTTATGGTTGTTATAAATTTTTAATTAGCGTTTTAAAAATGTTTCTATTAATTATAATATTAAACTTTAGTAAATACTATGAAATACAATTTAAATTTGAGAAAAGAGGTTACACTCGGTCGACTTTTTATGTCGGCAAATGTAATTTAGAGGTTAACACTTAGGGAGATTTCCCTACATTGGACCTCCGGAGGTCAAAGAAAATGCCTCACTTTTAGGTATCGAGTGTTCCATCTATAGTATAATATATCTTTGCATGAATTATTGTATTTGAAAGTTATTGCGCGTAATATTACGTCGTTTTTATAAACTAGTTTTTGAAGGACATTTTGTAATGCAGCAAAGGAAATAGTTTTTTTTTTTACATTTTACAATAGACATACTAACGAATACTTCTGCATGTTTTTAATGGGTCTCAATAGAGAAGGTCCCTTTTTGAATTCGTTTTAAAATATTCGTGTGAAATTGTGAATTGAAATGATGAATATATGGAAAAGTAGACACTGTAAAAGAAGGGAAACGGGTAGAATACTTACAAAGTCTCCGTTTGCCAAGCGTTAGAGACTGAACCTTCACCGTCAGGATGCTCCTGCCTCTTGCTGAAGAAGTAGTACAGAGCAGCCCCAACACCGACGCCGATAGCCGCCGCTGCTAGACCGAGTCCGCGGCTAGGACAATTATTTTTCTGCCTATCTTCTTCACGAAAACTCATTTTATATAAATAATTTTTAACAGTTCACAAATACCTTCACAATCACGATTTATTTTTGTATGCGGAAATTGACAATAATCGAAATAGTGACGTCCCTCGTCTCGATGCAAAACAAGTACAATAATCGATTTTAAAACCAGAGACTATCTGGTATTTATTTATTTCAAGTTGTACGTATTAACATGGGCACAAAATCTAATTAAATTTAAATAAAATGAATAGTAATTTATACAGTTACCTGCATACTACATTTGATAAGATAACTATGGTGTGGGTATCCCCAGAATGTAAATTGTCATGGTATTGCAAATAATAAAATCTCTAAGAAGTTTTCTAAGTTGGTAACCGTTTTTCAAGGTTAGCCAATGTTTGATCCATAACACTGTATTGTATCATTTTAGAAAAGCGTACATCGCAATAAATTACTTGAAACTATTTATGTAAGTACAGTTTAATTCACATAAATTAGAGCAGTTGCAGGCGAAAGTTATGATAGATGGATGTGTGGAGCTATCTCCAAAACGGTTTACAGATGTAGAACATAGTTTGGAATAATACGTAGGTTACTTACGGAGTTTTTTAAACCTACGCAGAGTCGCAGGCGACAGCTAGTGATCATACAACAAAAATTGTATGTATTGAAATAACACAAAAGCTACATTATCCTCGAGTAAATACTTTTTTATTCCACGCAGTCGAAGTCACCAACAAAAAAGTTTTAGTCGGTTTTGCCATTATATTTTCTTGGTTTTAGAAGATGGAGGTGCTGCTGAAATCTGTAATAATAATTGGCGCAGCGTGCGTGGCTGCGACGATGGCCATCATGGAGTATTGGGAATGGAGGAACGTACCGGAAGCGTATCCCGCACACGGACAGAGGCCCAGGCGCAGGGATTAACATGCCAGTAAATTAGGCAAATGTTGCCATGTTACAAATGTTTATGATTTTGTTTTTTTTTTATTAACTTTTTCGTCGCTTGGAAGGATAGTAAATGCTCTAAAAATTGTTACCCTACGGCTAAGAACGAGTTACGCTGGGGCTTCATTAGACCGAGTTCGCGATAAAAAAGAGATTTTTACTTCGTAAGGCCATGTTTTGCAATGCATCGGTCTAAGGAAACCCTAGGGTAAGCAAATCACTGTTTTTATCGCGAACCCGGACCAATGAAGCCGAAATATTACAGTCCAATAGTTAAAAAAGGTCAATTATTCTTCTTATGGTTTAACCTATATTTTTTCTTTTTTTTTAGATGTAATTTGCACCATACTTGAATTAATAAGCAATAAAGCTTTACTTTCATGTGAAGGCGACGAGAAATGTTTTTTATTTATTTAATAATAGTCATACCTGAATAAGCGAGACACTCGTATTAGAGACCTCAATAACCAAGACAAATATCAGTTTCAGCTGTAAAGGCGTAATAAATAAAACAACTTTTTGTCATATATTTAATATTTCACTCTGTCAGAGTTTATGTACACTCTTTTATTTCTTACGATTGCAAACTTTCGCATCGATATAAGAAAATTAAATGAAAAAAAAATACATCTTACAAACTATAGACAAAAAAAATGCACATTTTTAAATTTAATTAATGGCAAACGTTAAAAAAAAAATTAACCTCTTAAAAATTGTTCAAAAATACAAGAAAAGCAAGATATTTAATATTTGTACTTATATTATTTTAATAATACTTTTGAAAAATTTAGTGAAAAAAGCAAAAAAAAAAACTAAACATCAAACATCCAAACATCATTAGGTTATCTTCCGTCTCATTCCCGCATATAGAATTACACATTGCTAAGAAAGAGACAAATATACAACTAAGAGAAAAAAACTTAAAAAATACAAAATGTTGCGATAGTATTCAAGCGTACCTAAATATAGTACTTTTTAAAAACCGTCAATAAATTTGTAAAAACTTACGGCTTCATTACACTGAGTTCGCGACAAAAATGTAGACTTTGCTTCTGCGTAAGCCAGATTTTAGCATTCCATTAATCTAATGAAGCCGTGGTGTTCGTGAAATCTCCGATTTATCGCGAAATCAGTCCAATAAAGCCATAGGAGTAAGAATTCCGTCATATTTCGAACTTAAATTTAATAATCTGCATACTTTTTGTCAAAAATATGTAATAAAAGTTTTTTTTTTTACAAATTTATTGACGATTCCTTTGAAAAATCTTAATATCTATACTTTAACAATATAATCTAGATAAAAGGCAAATCAGTTTCAAACCTAAAATGCATTTAAGGTACAAATTTTAAACGATTTTTTTTATTGCTCAATTTTTTTTAAATCTAATCATACGAAAAACCCGACATTAAATATTTTATTAAGAAGAGGAAAGGTTTGTATGAAAAAACTCAAAAACTACTAAACGGATTAAAAAAATGGGAGCTACATTTAGCATTTGTAATATAATAGTAATTATAAAGAAACTTTGTATTTTTGTATGTATTGAAATGAAAGAACAACACTTTAGTGAGAAACATTAGAGAGAAACCTCTCTAAGCGAGATCGATGATTCTCGCTTATGCATGTATTTTAAAAGGGTATTTTTATATATATATATTTGAAAAAATTATTCGGGTTTTCCGTATATTAGACTATAGTCATACAACATGTTTTACTCGCGAAGTTTCAACGCGTGATCCTTAATAGCGCCACCGTCACCTTCGGATACAAAACGTTTACGCCCTCTGGAAAGATAAAACGTATTTGTAGGTAGAAAGCTGTCATCATCTTCTAGTGACAAGTTTCAAGCTGTTATGACCGGTGACAGGCTACAAATATTCATTGACACCAGTGAAAAGCTTAAAGCACAATCTACTACCTGTCACATCCAACACTTCACAATCTACATCCTATCACATCCAACACTTTACAATCTACAACCTGTCACATCCAACACTTCATAATCTACAACCTGTCACATTCGACACTTCACAATCTACTACTTGTCACATCCAACATTTCACAATCTAATTCCTATCACATCCAACACTTTACAATCTACAACCTGTCACATCCAATACTTCACAATCTACAACCCAATACCTCCGAAAGTCAACATTCTATAACCTATCGCATCCAACACTTGAAATGTCACAACCTGTCACCACCAACAGTTACCTGGTGGGCATCCTCTTGAGCACGTCATCTCCCAGCCGGAACTTAGTCTGGCATCGCTCCACGAAGCGGTCCAGCATGATGTAGGCGAGCGGCACGTCCAACACTATGTCGGACATGTCCTCTAACACGCGGAGGAAGCCCTGGACATACAACATAGTGTTAAGGCGGGCCACGTCCCTCCGCACCCTCAGTGTCCGTACAAAATATATTTTGTCAGTGCTACGTGTTTGACCGAGTCATTTTGTATTGACACAATGAAGGCGCGGACGGGACATGGTGGAGCGTGAGTCATACTTTATGCTAGCTGTATACTGCGATTACGTTTGCGTAGAATTTAAAAATATAGCCTATGTTACTCGGTGATAATGTAATAGTAACTTTCTAATTGTTGGAATTATTTAAATTTACAATCTATACAAAAAT
>QDHC01003331.1:218512-267037 GCA_013186455.1 Papilio dardanus tibullus | reverse complement strand
CATAGTAATTCTGATAACGTGCGACTTACGTCGTCATATATATAAAAGAAATTCTAAGTTTTATATAAATGCACTATAAACATCGTTTGCCACAGATTTTTTAATTTTACAAATTGGCGTTCCTTATAGTGGTGTAAATTAGTTTTTTTTTTAACTTTATTTTCATAAATGTAGAAGCAGATCAAAATTATTAGTATTTTTTTTTATATTATAAAGTGACAAACGATCAAGCGGCCACCTGGATTCGCTGAAATAGCGAAGCGACTGCCCATAGACATCTGCAATTGAAGATGCGTTGCCTACCCTTAATCTTCGAAGCACAGCAAGAGGATAATTCCTCTCCCTATGCGTCCCATCCCCGGAAAATCCACTTCCTCTTATCATTTCCTCATAGGAAAAGAATAGGAAGGGATAGTGGATTAAAAATTAGTTTAGTAAGTATAAAAAACTCACTCTGTCCATCTGATCCGGTGTAACAATAACACATCTTCGTAATTCCGCTAAAAATGTACACAATTGTTCTTCGACACTTGAATTGATCGCTTCAACAGCGAGCAACACCGTCTGGAAATAACAATTTGTATGTAGATACTGCTATGATAATGCAGCTCTCTGCTACGGCTTCATTAGACAGAGTTCGCGAAGTTTTAAGTACATTTTTATCGCGAACTCTGTCTAAACTACTTGTTAGATCTTATAATTGCCTTCAAAATAATTCTTCAGGTTCATTATGACGATTTTGCGAAGTTTTAATTGAGTTTTTATCGCGAATTCGGTCTAATGAAGCCGAAGCTTTATAGTGAAGCAATGTTTGAAATCGCACAAGTAGTTTATTAGTTAGTGAATGTGTTGATATAAAATTACAAAAGAATATAGAAAAAACAAATTTACAAATGATTACTAGTACATAAGACAAAAAATGTGACAAAAAATCTTTTTTTACTTGTTACATAGTAAAGAATTTTTGAAATAATCCCAGTTATTGAGTTATTTCAATAAATACAAATATACAAATCTTTCCTTTTAATATATTAGTATAGTAACCTACCTCGTATACGAGCTCATGATGGAAATGCGGCACCTCCAGTTCCCTGACGCAGCGCATCGCTTCCGCCAAGTCTCCTGACGTCAGGTACTCCTTGAGGAGTAACTGGATCTGACGGATCAGCCATTTCACCGGCCTACAAAGATATATTAAACTTCATTAGACAGAGTTCGCGGAAAAAACGGAGATTTTTGCTTCGGTGCAAGTTCATTTTTTGCGCGACATCGGTCTAATGAAGCCGTACGTCATGGCCACATCAAAAAACACCTATTTTAACTTTTTTGTTTTTTTTTACGTGCCCCTACTAGTACTAACACTAGCTTAGGACTCCTTAAACTAAAGCCTTGTACACACTAGGATAGTATTTTAGTCGAGTAACAAGTAGCAAGTATCCGAACAAAGGATTTACTAATCTACTCTACTAAAATGTTGCTGTTTAACCACATTTAGTTACTAAATTACTACCCTAGTGCGTAGGTTTAGGCTTAAACGAGTCCGAACAGTAGTAAATCATTTGTTCGGATAATTGCTACTTGCTACTCGACTAAAATACTATGCTAGTGCGAACAAGGCTTTAAGCGAGACAAATATCTCGGTCCCTTGGAGTGTCGCTTATCGAGGTTCGACTTTAGTAAAATCCTTACCTGATACCACCTCCGACACCCCAAATGTTATCCAATCTGACGAGTCCTTGTTTCATAGAGAGTAATGTCTCCGCGCGTTGGATCGCTTGCCTGGAATAATTAAAAAAAAAACAATAATATTAATTAAAAAAAAAAACAGTTTTTCTTTATCCCCTGAGTTCCTATAAAAGGACGGATTTTTATAGAAAATTGTGTGTTTGGGGATTCATGTCTTTAGGACGTGATTTTAAAGGGTCCGTGTTGGATGAGTTTGAGGCCTGTCTTTGGGGGAGTTCATAATTTTTGGGGGTCAATGTAAGAATGATTGTAGAGGTCCGTCTGTTTGTGGTTCCATGTGTTTGGGGTTCAACGTGTTTGGTTTTGGGGTCCGTGTTTTTACTAGTAACATGTGTATATAGGGTTCATGTCTTTGAAGGTCTATCGAGATTTATGTGTTTGTGGGACCTTGTAGGGGTTAGTATCTTTGGGGTTGTTTGGGGGTCCAAGTTGTTAAACCGTGATTAGAGATATATAGCGGTTGGAGGGTGATATCGCCGTACGGCGAAACAAACCACTATATTTACACAATAGTTTATTAAGAACGCAATAAAACATACACGTAAAGGAAAAGAACAAGAACAAGTGATAGCAAGATGGCGTAATAAGCAAAATAACAGCGAAAGCGTGAGAGAGGCGAGAGCGTGAACGTGAGCGTACGGGGCAGCGGTGCGGAGACTACTGGTGAGACGTTGCCGCGGCGCGCGAGTCGAACAAAAGAATGTGTCGTCTCGCTCACGCGCCGCGGCGCTCTTCATGCGCTCGCGTTCGCTATGTATACAAAAGTGTGGAGTGTTTGTCTGTGTGTATGTGATTTCATTTTGTATGTAATATTTATGTAGTGTGTGTGTGTACGTGTGTGTTATGTGTGAAAGAATGAAATATTATAAATAATTAAATATGTAAATAAAATAAATAAATAATGCGAGAGTATCCTACAGATACATGTCTTTGGGGGTCCGTGTTTATAAGAGATAAAGTGTATATGGGGATCTTGTCTAAAGGTCTATCGAGATTTATGTCATTGTGGGACCCTGTAGGGGTTAGTATTTTTGGGGGTCCAAGTTGTTTAAGAGTGATTGTAGAGGTCCATGTGTTTGAGCTACCGTGTCATTGAGGGAACCATGTCTTTGGTAGTCCGTGCTTATAAGAGATAAAGTGTATTTGGGGTTCGTGTCAATGTAAATCTATGTCTGTGGGTCCTTGTAAGAGTTCGTGTTTTGGGTGTTGGAATGTGGAAGTTCACCTTGCATGAGAGTTGATCTCCTTGTGGGATGGTGTATGCACGAAGCGCGGCGGGAGGCAGTCATCAGCGACGCAACGCGCTATGAAGTTTGACAAGAGAACGGCTGCATCGGGTGTATCAAGTACTAAATCTGGTAACTTCTCCATTAGTCTCTCGAACGCTGTTAAAGATAGGACATCATCATCACCATTTCACTATAAGTCCACACTTGAGGTTCGAAGCCTATCCTAGACTAGGCCATAGTCAACGCTGGCCCAGTGCGTTCACACATATCTTTGAATTTCTTCTATATATGCAGACATCACGATGTTTTCCTTCACCAAAAACAAATACCGCAGTAGGTACTCTGATCCATGTTTCACTATTCTGTCTTGTGTGAATATAAGCCCCACAAAATGATCTCCTGTATACTTACCGTAAGCAATATCCTTGGCAGAGAAGATTCTACCATAGAGGTCAGAAATGAGTACGGACGCCATCTCGCAATGAGACGGCTTGTGGTCTAATGCTATCTCCACAATAGTTTCACACACCTGAAATTTTATTAAAATATTGGGTCGTCAATTAACCATTGTATTCGAAAAGGGTTCGAAAAACATCAGGTTACATTACCAGGGCTAGGGGCATCTTTTCTGAGTCACGAGGTGTTATTGAATAAAATTTCTGTCAGACCAATGTTTAAAAATATGCTTGTTTTTAGGTTGGAGTGTGGGGTTAGTCTAAACCACACCATAAATTACCACAGGACCCCCTCCTTCTGTGGTAATTTGTGGTGAGGTTTTAGACCCCATTTTGACCCTAAAACGTTACTGAAGAACCTCAGATGTTATGTCCACCGCGTAACAAGAGTAATGGCTATAGCGTATACGGTTGAGGGACAAAAATGCCTTAGACTACATCCAAGCAATGTTTGTGCATCACTTTACGGTTTTAAATCATGTCTTACGTCATCGCCTGAGACGTATGAAAAATTAGTTCACTGAAAATACGCTTGGAGCGCCACAATATTATATGATACATCACATTTGCTTGGGTCATATTTCTGGACTCAAACAAAATCGCCTACGGAAAAGGGACCAAAGATATATGCCACTGTCTTTGTCACGTTTCGTATATTTCGTATAAATGTGTCTCAGTCGCTGTCAGTATGACATATGTCAGTCTATAGTTGCATAGTGACACTCGTCACTTACCAAATGACTCCTCTTCGCAGTAACAAAGTCTAATAAGTCTTCAGCAGCAGCATTAGTATCACCATGCTCGAAGTATTCCAGTATCACAGGCTCTGATTTTCTCTGAAAAAAAAAAAAAAAAAAAAACAATATTTTACACCTAGGGCAATATTCCGTAACTTTATCCGCGCGGAATCAACAACTTAGTAACCCTTATTCCGAAAAAAATGTTTTAAGTATTGCGCTAAACGAGGACCAATAAGTCGTCGATTATACGATACTGGAGGACACTCGGAACTAAATAGACCAGGGGTCTCATTGGACCTAATTATGTATCACTAGCGACCGGCCCCGGCTTCGCACGGATGCAAAACTGATACTAAATACACTACAGAAAAACTGTGAACATTGTATATAACAGCCATACTAACAATATTTGCACCCGTGCGTATATATAAACCTTCCTTATGAATTACTCTATCTATTAAAAAACCGCATCAAAATCCGTTGCGTAGTTTTAAAGATTCAAACATATATAGGGACAAACATAAAAAAGCGTTATTGTTTTATACTATGTAAGGATAAGAAGTACCAGGAACAAGGATGTTATGTATTTTGTAATATATTTTATGAATGTATCACTACCAAAAGTAGAAAATACTTATAGTCATTTTTATTGTTTATCTATACTAATATTATAAAGAGAGAAAAATTGTATTTTTGTATGTATTGAAATAACTCAATAACTGGGCCGATTTTAAAAATTCTTTCACCATTAGAAAACTATATTATCCCCGAGTAACATAGGATATATTATTTAATTGCGGACCAAGTCGCGCACAACAGCTAGTTATTTATATTTGTCGTAGTTATTACAGCATCAATGCATTTTAATAAGCATGACCTCGTCGCATCAGAACCTCGAGAGTGGTCGTTGAACTCTGTCACTATGCATCACACGATCGAACAAACGTAAAGACCATTCCATACGAACATTATACGAAATATAATATAAAGAAAATATTTTATACTACAACTACGATGAACTAGCTATTTTGTAGTAGTGACAAAATAAATGTTTTAAATAATATTGAAAACCTTTAATAACGCTTTTTTATATTTGTCCCTATATATGCTTCAATCTTTAAAACTACGCAACGGATTTTGATGCGGTTTTTTAATAGATAGAGTGAATATTATAATCATAAGGAAGGTTTTCATGTATAATACATTCACAATATAGTAGAGTAACACTGATCATTTAGAGGTTTTTAATATGATGTCGTAAATTGACACATTTTTAGCGCTTACATTGCAAACGCTGCAGTATTTAGTATCAGCATTATACCGAATTGCATCCGTGCAAAGCCGGGACGGGTCGCTAGTAAAATCTATATTACTAATATTATAAACTAGCTGTTGTGCGCGACTTCGACCGCGTGGAATTAAAATATAGCCTATGTTACTTTGGGATAATGTAGCTTTCTAATGGTGAAAGAATTTTTCAAATCGGCCAAGTTATTGAGTTATTTCAATACATACAAAAATACAAAGTTTCTCTCTTTATAATATTGGTACAGATAAGCGATACACCCCGGCTTCGCACGGGTGCAATGCTGATATTAAATACACTACAGAAAAACTGTGAACGTTATAAACAGCCATACTAACAATTGCACCCGTGCGAAGCCGGGTCGCTAGCTATACATATAAATCTTCCTCTTCAATCACTCTATTAAAACTACATCAAAATCCGTTGCGTAGTTTTAAAGATAGCATACATAGATATAGGGACAGAGAAAGCGACTTTGTTTTATACTATGTGGTGATGAGTTTTGAATCATCGTGCAATGTGTAACTAATTGTATATTAAAATAAAACTAAAAATGTGAACACATCTTTATATTATCGACTTTGAACGTTTGTATAATATTTTTGCATTATAAACAAAGGGATTTTGCAATGATGTTATTTTTTAAGGCAATAAAACACTATACTAATATTATAAAGAAAATTTGTATATTTGTATGTATTGAAATAACTCAATAAATGGGCCGATTTCAAAAATTCTTTCACTCATAGAAAACTACATCTCCGAGTAACATAGGCTTTATTCGAGACGAAGTTTCGAGCAACAAAGAAAATAATGAGAAGGACGTATAGGACGAGGTATTATCCTCTTGCTGTGCTCCTCCGTAGATGAAGATAGGCAACGCATCTGCAATTGCAGATGTCTATGGGCAGCGGTCGATTCCGGTCAAATCCAGATGGCTGTTTGCTCGTTTGCCACTTTATAATATAAAAAAAAAAACAACTAGTAGTTTACTATCTTAGACTTTTAATATATAAGACCGCTGGCCAGCGTGCCACCGAAAGGGACAAACATGTAGGACATGAATATTTCACTGCCACTTTTACACCACAAAACACTACAACGCACCATGTTTATTTGAAGTAACATTGCACTAATAGTTCACAATTTACAATAAGAATTGTTAACTTTTATATTAAAAAAATGGTGTTAAAACGCTAACAAAAAAGGCATTTTTGTCACACCGAAGTGCTGCCATATAAGAAACCGGCACGCGGGGTGAAACAGAAGATAGTGCATTCTATCTCGTTCTTTTTTTTTTACATATTATAAAGTGGCAAACGAGCAAGCGGCCACCTTAATTCGCTGAAATAGCGAAGCGACCGCTGCCCATAGACATCTACATTTACAGATGCGTTGCCTACCCACAATCTCCGGAGGAGGAGACACACAACAAGAGGACAATTCCTCTCCCTATGCGTCCCCTCCCCCGGAAAATCCACTTCCTCTTCCCATCACCTCCCTATAGGAAAAGGATAGGAAGGGAAAGCGGATTAAAAATTAGTCCTTGGGCACCACACTCTTCAGACGAAACACGGAATTGCTTCCATTTCACGCCTGTCTTCTGTGTGGTCGTGGTATTAAATTATATAGGAATAAGACCTTCTTTTTTCTTGTGTGAATTTACAAGTATTTCCAGCGGTATATAGTCTTTGTCTAAGTTTACTAAGTAAACCATGTATTCCAAACTGTGTTCTACATTCATACATTTCGTTCTACCTTCATACATCATAACTTTCGTATTAGTATACTAGGTCAACATAAACAGGCAGCTAAAGTTGTTCGGTACGAACGATGCGAGGTCGTTGACACTTGATAAGGAAAGTATGGCCATAATAATAGCGGGCGTATTTATAGAAATATATCGTACTATACTAATATTATATAGAGAAAAACTTTTTATTTTTGTATGTATTGAAATAACTCAATAACTTGGCCGATTTCAAAAAATCTTTTACCATTAGAAAGCTACACTATCCCCGAGTAACATAGGTTATATTTTAATACCACGGACGAAGTCGTAAACAACAGCTAGTCATTAATAAAGAAGCAAATCAAATTCCACACTTTTCATGTCTTTAGTTATTTTGTGATAATTGTGAAATATTTTGAAATTTAATGGTTTTGGTGTAAATTGTTGT
Organism: Papilio dardanus tibullus; assembly: GCA_013186455.1. Taxonomy (NCBI): domain Eukaryota; kingdom Metazoa; phylum Arthropoda; class Insecta; order Lepidoptera; family Papilionidae; genus Papilio; species Papilio dardanus. Next base: position 259,381 of record QDHC01003331.1, on the reverse strand, counting down.
TTGTCTATATTTAAGATTTTGATTGGAATGCGATATACAGATGTTCCTTCAAACATCCTTCTATATTATTTGCCATATCTCTATAGTACATGAAATTAACGCTTAATTTATTGCAATACTAGCGACCCGCCCCGGTTTCGAACGCGTATAATGCTACTAAATACACTACTGAAAAACTGTAAACGTTGTATACAGTCATACTAATCATAATTACACCCGTGCGAAACCGGGGCACGTCGCTAGTTATACATATAAACATTTCTCTTCAATCACACTATTAGAAAAACCGCATTAAAATCCGTTGCGTAGTATTAAAGATTTAAGCATAAATAGACAAAGCAAGCGACTTTGTTTTATAATGTAGTGAAGCAATCGCTTCCGCTTATCGCTCGTACAATTACCCGCTCGTACTGTGACCACACATTAGTAGGTCTTGTCTGTCGTAACACGAACGGTGCAGGAGTTTCTTTATATTTATATTGGCGTTTTAAACTGCGATAGTTTGGTTGAATGTTTGTTTAAAGGTATCTTGAGAACCGGTCGATCGATCTCTATAAAATGCACAGATGTTGCATAAAGTCTGTTAGAACACATAGGCTACTTTTTTTAACGAAACAAAGGATTTACTACTGTTGGACTCGTTTAAGCCTAAACCTACGCACTAGAGTAGTAATTTAGTAACTTAACGTGTCCGAACAGCAACATTATAGTAGACTAGATTAGTAAATGCTTTGTTCGGATACTTGCTACTTACTACTCGACTAAAATACTATCCTGGTGCGTACAAGGCTTAAAATGGATTGGCTCGACTAAAACGTTTTTCTAGCCTACTCGACCAAAATGTTGCTGGTAGCACACTTTTCTTTTACTAAAATACTTGCTACTTCACTAAAATACTGTCCTAGTCCGAACAAACCTTTAAGCCTTATTCGCACCAGGATAGTATTTTAGTCGAGTAGCAAGTAGCATTTAGGCGAACAAAGGATTTACTACTGTTCGGACTCGTTTAAGCCTAAACCTACGCACTAAGGTTGTAATTTAGTAACTAAACGTGTGCGAACAGCAACATTTTAGTAGAGTAGATTAGTAAATCCTTTGTTCGGATTCTTGGTACTTTCTACTCGAGTAAAATACTATTCTGGTGCGTACAAGGCTTAAAATGGATTGGCTCGACTAAACGTTTTTCTAATCTACACGAACAAAATGTCGCTATTCGCACACATTTTACTTGCTACCCTACTAAAATACAATATGGCGCGAAAAACTGCTACAAACCTAATCTACTAAAATGTTGCTGTTCGGACACGTTTTTCACTAAAATACTTTTTACTTCACTAAAATACTGCCCTAGTCTGAAGAAACCTTTATAGAGGTTTCTCTCGCTTATGGAGGTAGCTCGTATCGCTTATCAAGGTTTGACTATATAGTTACAAAGACAGGGAAATAAAGTGTCACTTACCACAACCTCTTCGGGATCAGCTTCAACGATGACCTGCTTGAATTCAATATCACCGTTGCTGACAGCTTCCGAATCGTAGTTAGGGTCGTTCGCGTCCTCTTCATACTCCTCGAGGAGTTCGCAGCCAGGGGCACCCCACACACCCTTGCCACCTGCACCACCTGCAAGGAAACACATTTTAATATACTCCACAGGAGAAAGACTATTGAAATAGATCTAATTTTAGTCCACTAGTTACTATCATTTTAAAAAATGTTGGTAGGGGAAAGTGGATTAGCGGAGGAGGGGACGCATAGGAAGAGGAATTATCCTCTTGCTGTGCGTCTCCTCGTCTGTAGATTAAGGGTAGTCAACGTTATTGCAATTGCAGATGTCTATGGGCAGGGGTCGCTTCGGATTTTTCAGGAAATCCTGGTGGCCACTTGCTCGTTTGCCACTTTGTATAATAAAAATAAAAAAGGTCAATTAGACAGCGGATGGACGCTTGTTAGACGGAGCAAAGACTACTCGGAATAAGGCTGTTTATTACAGAAATGTTTTTATTTTTATATTATAAAATGGTAAACGAGCAAGCGGCCACCCGGACTAACTAAATTATCGAAGCGACCGCTGCCTATGGACATCTGCAATTGCAGATGCGTTGCCTCCACCTTATCTTTGGAGAAGGAGACGCACAGCATGAGGATAATACCTCTTCTTATGCGTCCCCTCCCCCGGAAAATCCACTTCCTCTTTCCATCATTTTCTTATATGAAAAGGATAGGAAGGTAAAGTGCATTAAAATTAGGCCTCCGGCACCACAATCGTCAGACGAAACACGGAAGAGCCGGCCATTTCGTGCGAAGACGTTAAGTTTGCTCTACCACTGTTAAATATCTAATTATTGTGTTTTTTGCAATTATCTACTTATTATAATTATTACTTTCTTTTTTATTTATAATTGTAATTTAAAGAAACGTGCCATGTCAAGTTTTTGTTTAGTATTAGCTGTTTATTTTGTTTTGTGGGGGACTGACATATTCCAAAAAAAATTGATTCATATACGTATCTCTGCCCACACTATTACACTAATAGCGTAATGTTTTATTTACAAACATCGTTATCAAATAACCTTGAAGTTCTAACTGTATACTAACAACAGATGAGTCATTGTTGTTAGTAAATAGTTTAGTACCGTAGACTGTATGTGCAGTCGAACATGTATAAAGGAGTCTAAGGGATATTTGTCTCGTTTATAATCTGACGGATCACATCCTTATCCTTACATAGTATAAAACAATAACGCTCTTTTATGTTTGTCCCTATATATGCTTGAATCTTTAAAACTACGCAACGGATTATGATGCGGTTTTATTTAATAGAGTGATTCATAAGGAAGGTTTTCATGTTCACATTCACAATATAGTAGAGTAACACTCATCATTTAGAGGTTTTTAATATGATGTCGTAAATTAACACATTTTTAGCGCTTACATTGCAAACACTGCAGTATTTAGTATCAGCATACCGATTTGTACCCGTGAGAAGCCGAGGCTGGTCACTAGTATACGTATAATTTAGTCATTTTATAAGCTCAACAAAATTATATAAACCTAATTAGAGTCACCCTAGCTACAAGGATTTGATAAAATAGGGGTGCATAAAACAACCCCTTTACCTATCGCATAACTTGAGGGTGAGTATTGATTTCCTTCAGTAACCTTGAACCTTTTTATCCTTTAATTCAAGGTCAAGACCATCACAATATTTATACATCAATAGAAAGCTTAAAAGAAGTAAACAAAGGTCAACCATACATGGCGTTATCAAAGAGATATTATACATAGAGGGAGCGCTCCATAGTAATTTGACGTTAAAATACGTGCCGGGAAAGAAATTATTAAAAAAAAGACTTGCTAGTATCAAAAATTTCCCAAGTTTGGGAAATTGTTTTTTTTTTTTAAATAAACAATAGAATGAACTAAAACATTCATTAAAATGTTAATTATCGTTTTTCATTATTATTATTTTATTTAAAACAATTTATAATCCAAACAATTTTTAACAAAGACTATTTTTGTTTTAATTGCTATAATTTTTTTATTAGCGTTTTAAAAATGTCTCGATGAATTATAATATTAAACTTTAGTAAATACTATGAAATAACATTTAAATTTGAGAAAAGAGGTTACATTCGGTCGACTTTTTATGTCGGCAAATGTAATTTAGAGGTCAATACTAGGGAAAATATGTCTGTGTGAGACCTCCGGAGGTTAAAGAAAATGTCTCACTTTTAGGCTTTGCTTGTTCCATCTATAGTATAATATATCTTTGGCGGCCATATTGTTATTGATTGCCAATGTTTTTGTTATATATGAGTTTTTTGTCAGATATATTTTGGAATTTACTAGTTTTTTTTTACACAAAGTGGGCAAACAAGCAAGTGGCCAGTTGCTTTGCTGAAAAATCCGAAGTGACCCCTGCCTAAAGACATCTGCAATTGCAGACGTGTTGCCTACCCTTAATCTACGGAGGAGACATACCTCTTCCTATGTGTCTCCTCACCTGTCAATCCACTTCCCCTTCCCTTTTATAAAAAATCAGTAAAGTACAGATTTTAACAGTACAAATATTTCAACAAATGTCGCCAATGGCTCAGGGGTTTAGCACTTGGCCTTTAAAATGTAGGTCTTGAGTTCAAATCTCACCATGTACCAATGTGTTGTTCTTTTTACATATATATTTACCCTACAGTCTTACAGTGAAGGAAAACATTATGATGCATATATGTCATATATCTATGAGCAGAGGGCACTAGCAATACCAAATGCCTCTTTGTTTACATGTAGGTAGGTGAAAAGAAATTAATATTTTTAATAAAAATTATTATAAAAAAGACCAATGTCCTATATTTTTGTCTATGTGTAACATATTTTTAATTTTCTAAACATTTTATAGAAAAAATTAAGGCGGGAAAAAAAATGTAAACAAAAATGACCTACGCCAATTCAGCTTTACAACTGCGCAAAAGCCGAATGATTGCGTGACCTTGGTACACTAAAATGTCGTTTGTTATGTTGGTAGCCGCACCTCAACACGTTAAAAATACCACATGTTTTTATATAATAACACGTAATAAACATAATTACTTTGTATATACTACTTAGATATCATATCAGGCCTTGATAACACGAAATAAAAACATCGTTTATTATATTTTCAAAACAAAACAACAAAAATATTCCTTTGTTGCCTTTGTTGTCAAAACCAGGTCAATTCTTATAAGATTTATTCCCATTACGACGTAAAAACTTCTTAATTGCATCATAACTTTCAAGATAATGCGTGGCCGGACGCCGGTATAAACAAAAAACAACTCAATAATTTCCAAATATACTGCGATAAAGGCAAACTATTCTAGATCTTTCGATCACTAAACGAGATAGGTTAGAATAACAGAAATGTAACAAAGGTTACCTTTCTTAGGCAGGCCTCTGCCGTGGCCATTTCGCGGCCTGCGGCAGTTCTTCCAGCTCCTGTACTTCGGCAATGGAGTGGATACCACGCCGACCGCCTCCTTGCTGTTGCTTCTACCATATTTTCTATTCTTACGCTTAATACGACCGGTATGAGAGCTAGCCGCGTCCCCGGCGCCACCTTCTACCACACTCTTATCATTTTCATCCACCGCCACGTTTTCCGAATCGGAAGCGATGCGGTCGACTTCCATTGCTAAACCGGCTGAAATCTCACAAAGCGTTCCTATGCAATGTTTTTACACAATGCAAGCAGTTTTCTATAAAAGAACCGCGGGAAACGCTTATGGAATCAACATTAAACGATGATAATTGATGAGGTTTATTACACGTATTCGGCGATTCGATGTTATGTATTCAACTTGTGCGTATTTGTTTTGAGAACTCAATCGACGTGAATGAAGATAGCAGAATAACAAGTTGTTGCACAACACCGCAGTGCTGCCAACTGTGCAGAGTGAAATATTGCGGAACTAGTGTCACTACAGATCGTACAAACTATCTTTAAAATGACGCTCGATTTTATTTCGTCCAAAACTTTATTATTATTATAATTCATATTAAATTTCAAGGATATGTTCATCGAATTAATAATTTTAATTTTTTATAGAACAGTTCTTTTAAGAATAATATTAAAAATAATGTGAAGACGTGTTATAAATAGAGACCTTTTGCTATCGGCGAAATTACAAAGTTTTTAAAAGGTTTTCGTTTATTCTTACTTTTATCATTTTATTCATTTTACTAATTAACGTTCAATGAAATAAACTTTTTAAAACGCTCGTTTGTGCTGACCATTTTTCCCTTTCACTAATCAGCTACCAACATAAAGAATCAAATCAAAATGTCAAATCGTCAATATCCTTCAAAAAATAATAAACACAAAAGTTAACCTAATTAATTATTCAATATTTCAAATCTATTGCGTGTAAAATTTTTAGTAAATTGTTTTAATCAACACAAGCTTTATATGTGATTAAATTGTGATCTAATATATATCAAGCAGTTCATTTATTTTCAAAAATGAAGAAACACAAACATAGTCTATTTAAGAAGAAATTCAATAATTTAGAATCCCAAGATAATAACGATGATATACTTTGGTCGTCTAGCGAATCAAGCGACTGCGAGAACAAGTCTTTAAACAATTCATTTTCACATCCACGGAAAAGAAAAAAGAAGGTAAACCAAAATCTATCTAACTTAAATATCATTGAAGTTTCACGAAATACTCATCAAATGACCCATGAACAATTTGAATCAAAAAAATGTAAGACAGAATCATCACCAATATTACATTTTAAAAATAACAAGCAATTAAGTCCAGTTTTAAAACCACGTTGTTTAAAATCGTTTAAAAACGACTTAAACATACCTTCATCACCTATATTATCTTCCAAATTACAAAACAGCGAGAAGAAATTAAGCCCAGTTATAGAATCCAAAAGCTTTCAAATTACTCCTAATGTTAAGAAGAAATTATTTATCGAAGGGTTAGACAAAGAAGAAAAATCTACAAGTAATAAAGAACCTAACTTACACATAGATAATATCACAGATATACGTTCAGATACAACAGAATCTAACAAATCAAAAACATCTGATTTAATTAAAAGAGTACAATCTTATTTCGATAGTCATTTTAGTTCAGAAAGTTTATCGCAACAATCTATAAGTGAGTGTGAATCAACACCTCGGAATATATCAAAAACTAGCGAAGAATTAGAAATAATAAATGCAACAAGTCAAGAAATACAAACAAATCAACAAAACAATTATCATTCGAGTTGTGAATATATTGAAAAGAAAAAGAAAAAATATAAAAAAGACGGACTGGCATACAGACTGGCTAATCTCATAAAAAAACAAAACTCAAATATTAGTCTATGGCAGCATGAAAAGTTCCTGGCGACAAATTCAAATTTTGTGATACCAACATGTGAACACTGGGTGTTCCGAATTCAAAATGTACAATTAAAATATGGCTGTTATTTAATTGAAGCCAAAGATTTGAAGGATGACAAATATCATTTGATAATTAATTTAAATAACGTAAACTGTAATTCTATAGCTCCTAATTTTGTTATTAAATTGTATAAGCCATATAATTTATTAGAAATAGATAATTTTAGAATAATTGTTAATGTTTGTAAGTTTGAATGTCTTCCAATAAAAATGTAAGCAGTATTGTTAATTGTAAATAAACTCAATCAGTATAATTATTTTTATTTTATTAACTTTATGTCTAAATTACAACAAAGTCAATGGCTCTTTACAACACTGGCATAAAACATACAACCGTCTCATTCTATTCGTAAAAACCATAGACAAGATAATTTTTTACTATAATTAAGGCATAGGAATTTCACATTTAGAGTGACTTTTTCTATGAACATCTAAACTGTCTTTTCTACTGAAACATTTGCCACATTCCTGACATAAATAAGGCCTGTATGTGTCTTCTCATGGTTGGTATATTGTATTTTCTGGATAAAACTCTTATCACAGACACCACATTTGTATGGCTTCAAACCGTTATGTATAGAAGCATGTCTGTCAAGGGAACTCTTCTTTGTGAACCTGAAAGTATTAGGATTTTTAATAATAAAAGGGTAGGCTCCGAGCCTCTTGTCATTTACTCTTATCCAAAGTCTATATTCTATGCGACATATCTGAAGTTGAACCCTCCCATTTTGCTCTACCGGTCCATATGCTAGGACACCTCATCGCATGGGATGTTTAGTTAACTGACGATGATAATTTACAGTCGAACCTGGATATGGGACCGCAATGTTTGGGTCACGTATAGAGGTTTCTCTCTAATCTGAGTTTTGAGAGGTAGCTCGTTGAGACCAGATAATGACTCTTGCTTATAGAAGTTTCTCGGTTATCCAGGTTTGACTGTATTTGAACTTTAGTGGCTTAAATTATCTCTATGTTTAAATTTTCAAGCCCAATGATCTAGTAGTCTAGTTATACCAACATAACAATAATAGGTTTCAAACCTACCTTATTCCACATAAAGTGCATTGAAATGGTTTTAATCCCTCATGGATTTTCTGATGTATTTTTACAGAGTGTTTTGCTGTGAATTTTTTATCACATAAATGACAAGAGTACAATTTAATACCAGAATGTATTAATTTATGTATTTCATATTTTCTTTTTATTGTAAATACTTTTGAACAGATTTCACAAATATGTGTATTAGTCAAAATATGTAAGTTCATATGTAGATTAAGTGATTTCTTATTTTTATATTCCTTATTACATTGAATACATAAATATTTTTCAATTTTATCTTTATTTAAATCTGCCGTTTTATTTTCTGTACATAATAAATCTGTTTTATTACTATGTATTTTATTTTTTATACCTAAAATTAATCTTTTAGGTAAAGGATCAAAATTGTTTGGTCTATTTTCTTTTTCTTCAGTTATTTGATAACTGCCAGTATTTTGTTGACAATTTTCTTTTAATTTATTACCAGCCACTATTGTATCATTTTTAATTATTAAATCCGACAGTTCTATATTATTTGGTGAATGTGTTTGTCTGTTTCTTTTATGAAAATTAATATGAACAACTAATGTGTCCTTTCTTGAAAAACCTTTGCCACATATATCACAGAGAAAAAGTTTGATATCATTATGGACAACACTATGGGCGTCTAAATGTGATTTTTGATAGAATCTTTTCAGACATACAGTACAGTTATAATTTTTATTATCAGTATGAGTTAAAATATGTCTATTCAAGCTGTATTTATTAGTGAATGTTTTACTACATTTTTCACAGACGTAACATCTACCATTTTGATGTATTTTTAAATGAGATTGTAGACTTTGCAAATGCATGTATTTCTTTAGACATATGTTGCATTGATATGCTTTTTCTTGCATATGACTATTTATATGATGAAAAAGCTTGCGTTGATTATTATACGACTTCTCGCATAACTGGCAGGAATATTTTCGATCAATATTTTCTAATATCTCCGTATCCATTACTTCGAAAACCTTTAACTATAAAAGAATAAAAATATAATCAACAGCTATCCTAAAAATAATAAACAAAAACAAAACAAAAACAAATAATTTAACAAAATATTTCAAATTTCGAAACACAAATTGACATTTGCTTGACAGACAGAATTTTGTTGCCATTATCCAAATGTTTTTTTTTTAATCCGGCAAATGACCACACCTAAATATAAATCAACCAAACTAATAAAATATTTACTGGCCATAAAAAATCTAACAAATTATTAGTGTAACAAAATAATAAATTACAAATAACAAACGTGTCAGAGCTAAATTCTTTATTTTCCTATATTTGTGGTAATAGAAGCTTTCTTAACTTGTAATACTTGTGGGAAAACCTTCAGGCATTACAAAGCTTTTTGGTTTTCAGTCGATAATTGTTCTGAAAGCACGTAGTTTACTCAAAAGCGGCACTAATTTTTACTTAATTCAATTAAATATACTAAATTGTAGTGTTTTTATAATAGTTATTCATAATTGAATGTTAAATTAGTGTTTTTTTTAAATAGTTTTTGGCGATGAGTTCGATTTTAATTTACGTGAAGTGAGGAGTATTGATTACTTTTGGAAGTTTAGTAGAACAAGCTGTAACAGTATGTATGTTTTATAATATGCTTCAAAAAGCTTTTTCATTTCGTCTGAATATTTTTATTACTACAGAACTTATTTTCTGCTTGCCCGATTTTTTTTATTATTGAAAAGATAGTGCTTGTTTAGTCTTTATTTTATTTTGTATTATATTAAATATTTATAATAATGGCATCAGAGTACGGAGTATTTTTTTATTAAACTCTAGCGACCCCTCCCGGCTTCGCACGGGTGTAAATCGGTGTAATGCTGATACTAAATACTGCAGCGTTTGCAATGTAAGCGCTAAAATGTGTTAATTTACGACATCTTATTAAAAACCTCTAAAGTATCAGTGTTACTCTTATATTGTGAATGTATTATACATGAAAACTTTCCTTATGAATCACTCTATCTATTAAAAAAAAACCGCATCAAAATCCATTGCGTAGTTTTAAAGATTCAAGCACATATAGGGACAAACATAAAAAAGCGTTATTGTTTTATACTATGTAAAGATAAGGATAAGGATACGCCTTATTTAGACCGATGTCATGCAAAAGGCGTCTTTAAGCCGATGCAAAATCTCAGTTTTTGTCGCGAACTCGGTCTTCGTGACTTCACACATATCTTTGAATTTCTTCTAATATGTGCAGACATCACGATGTTTTCCTTCACCGTAAGCGTAGGTAAATATGCACATATGAAACACATTGGTATGTCGGGATTCCAACTCGAGACCTACAAATCAAGAGCTAAACCCCTGAGACAGCAACGCTCTCTATATTGCTAGTTAATTTTCATTTATTTAGCTCTTCATTTTTACACTTAAATGTCGTGTTTACTAAAATATCATTTTCAGCGTCTACTAAAATAGAATTTACTTATATCCGGAAATATTTCAATCAAATAATTTTCATATTGTTACATTCACGCTTGCCAAATATTATTTTAGGTTTACTATATCTTTATCTTCCTAACCTTCTTGCTTTATTACACCAATGTCACGGAAATCGGCCGTATGCCGAAGTAGAATCTCCGATTTTTGCGCGAGCTCGGTTTAATCAAGCCGTAGTGTCTAGTGTACGGTCGTTACACTATTTCGGCGAATCCAGGTGGTTTAATCGTTTCCAATTTTATAGTATACTAGCTGTTATTCGCGACTTCGTCCGCGTCGTTACTCGCGGATAATATAGCTTTCTAATGGTGAAAGAATTTTTGAAATCGGTCCAGTAATTCTTGAGTTATTTCAATACAAACAAAAATACAAAAATACAAAGTTTCTCTCTTTATAATATTAGTATAGAAAAAGAAACCAATTTTATGAGATTCAAAGATTGCGTTCCTATTATCCGGGTCACACTAGAATAGCCCATGTTTAACGATGTCGTAAAATTCGTCGGAAATATAACAACGTTCGGTGAAAAATGGCGCTGGATTTTCTTTTAGAAGTCACCATGTCTATCCTACTTACTCTATATGGCGAAGGTTTTCCTCTACGTTAATCTTCTCTCATCTCAGTCACCCAAAGTATCATTCGAGACGAGCAAGCGGCCACCTGGATTCGCTGAAATAGCGAAGCGATCGCTGTCCATGAACATCTGCAATTGTAGATGTGTTGCCTAACCTTAATCTACGGAGGAGACGCACTGCAAGAGGATAATTCCTCTTCCTATACGTCCCCTGTCATATTTCCTTACCCTTCCCATCATTTCCTTATAAGAAAATAAAAGGAAGGGAAAATTAAATAAAATTACGCCTATCTCAATACGAGAAGAAAGAATTGCTTATGTTCGAAAATCGAATTCGTAACGTTTCAAACGTAGCCATTTTGTTTACAATAAAATTTGGCTTGCCGCCAAAACAACATGTAACAGATTATATATACGTCAGAATTTTGTTTTATGAATAGACACAGAAGCGTTAGATGTTTTATGGTATGCACAGAATAAATATTATTTACATTAAATTGAAATTATACTGTTATGAGGATTTCGTTTATTATTTTTACTACATCGTAATAGTTCATAGAGCATCGGTGGCATAGAGTTTAGCTCTTGACTTGTAATGCAGGTCCCGAGTTGGAATCCCGACATACCAATGTGTTTCATATGTACATATTTACCTACGCTTACGGTGAAGGAAAACATCGCGATGTCTACACATGTAGAAGAAATTTAAAGATATGTGTAAAGGAAGTCACGTATACGCGCTAGGCGTGGAGTGAAGGAAAATGGAGACCATCATGGGTCGAACTTATCAGACACATCTGACACCAATAGCATATTCTATGCATCATACTTTCTTCAAACTTTCTTTTGTACCCTTAGACTATTAATATTTAAGACCGCTGGCCAGCGTGCCCCCGAAAGGGACAAACATGTAGGACATGAATATTTCACTGCCACTTTTACACCACAAAACACTACAACGCACCATGTTTATGTGAAGTGACATTGCACTAATAGTTCACAATTTGTTTACAATAACAATTGTTAACTTTTATATTTAAAAAATTGTGATAAAACGCTGACAAAAAAGGCATTTTTGTCATACCGAAGTGCTGCCATATAAAAACCGGCACGCGGGGTGAAACAGAAGATAGTGCATTCTATCTCGTTCTTTTACAAGACATGGAAATAAGACCTTCTTTTTTCTTGTGTGAATGAGACAAGTATATCCAGCGGTCTATGTTTTCTCTGTCTACGTTTGTACCTATCACATGTCATGATCTATTATTTAAAAAAAAACATATTTTTAAATAAATTATTTGTCTAGAAAAGTAAATATTTAAAACGGATATATTTAATTAAATATTGACTTTGGTGACATCAAGTAAAATAAGAATAACGACAAAATGGCGTCTTAATTCGGTTTAAAAACCAAATATACTTTGGAGAGATTAGAATTCCTAATATTTATTTAATTACACAATGTTTATTTATAAAGTTAAAACGGGACGTTAACTTACGAAAGACCACTTTGTACACGAGTTTATATACGAAAATACATAGATTAAAAGAACCGAAAAGCGTCGTAAATATGTACATATGAAACACATTGGTATGTCGGGATTTGAACTCGGGACCTGAAGTTTACAAGTCAAGAGCTAAACACCTATGCCACCAACGCTCTATATAGTATTTTAGACGAGTAGTAAGTATCCTGAACAAAGCATTTACTAATCAACTCTACCAAAATGTTGTTCGGACACGTTTTGTTACTAACATACTAGCTACTCAACTAAAATACTATTCTGGTGCGTTCAAGGCTATAGAGATGTATAGAAGATATACTGTACATTGTAGGGGGAAAGGCATGATACTATAAAAGCGGCAATTTTGACAAATTGGCGATTTTTTATAGTACAAAGTGGAAATAGAGCAAGCGGTCACCTGGATTCGCAGAAAAAGCGAAGCGACCGCTGCCCATAGACATCTGCAATTGTAGATGCGTTGCCTACCCTTAATCTACGGAGTAGAAGACGCACAGCAAGAAGGTAATCCTCTTCCTATGCGTCCCATCTCCCGCCAAATCTACTTCCCCTTCCCATCATTTCCTTATAAGAAAAGTATAGGAAGGGAAAGTGGACTAAAATTAGGCCTCCGGCACCACACGCGTCAGACGAAACACGGAATAGCTTCCATTTGACGCTTGTCTTCTGTGTAGTCGTGGTATTTCACCGGGCGAGCCAATTCGTGCGAAGATGTTAAAGCGGGCTCTACCACTGTTAAATGTAAAGCTTATGTTTCCCGTCTTTCGTATAAGAAATCAATCAAATGATTCAAGTCTTTAAATAACATGTTCACTATAAATCTACTTTTAAAATAATGTTTATTTGGAATTCCCGAATCGCTTCAGTCGTCAGTTAATATAAAAATAGTCACAGACGTTTTTGCTTGAATAAGTACACCATTTGTTCAGTTTGAAACAGGACAAAATGTAAAAAATAACGTGTCAAATAAAATTAACATATTTTACGCTAGCTGTTCTGCGCGCCTTCATCCGCGAGGAATTAAATAATATGTTATTAGGGGATAATGTAGCTTTCTATGAGTGAAAGAATTTTTGAAATAGGTCCAGTTATTGAGTTATTTCAATACATACAAAAATACAAAGTTTCTCTCTTTATAATATTAGTATAGATATAGATTTATTTCAGTCTATGGAATGTCTTAGACACTAGTATGGTCACCCTACGTAATTAATATAACTCCTGCCTCAGTGCGGAGTGTTTTACTGCGCTCTCTATTGAAATTCTCACTCATTAAAATAATTTAAAAACCTCTAGCAAATATAAATAATGTTTATATCTCTTTTATACACTCGACACGTTTTTATATAGATAACAAATCTATATCTATACTAATATTATAAAGAGAGAAACTTTGTATTTTTGTCTGTATTGAAATAACTCAAGAACTACTGGACCGATTTCAAAAATTCTTTCACCATTACAAAGCTATATAATCCCCGAGTAACATAGGTTATATTATTTAAGTCCACGCGGACGAAGTCGCGCATAACAGCTAGTAGTTATATAAACAGCTAAAAAATAAGCGATTCTTCCCGACTTCGCACAGATGCAATGCTTATACTACACTACAGAAAAGCTGTTAACGTTGTATATAACAGCCATACTAATAATTGCATCCGTGCGAAGCCGGGTTGCTAGTTATACATATAAATCATCCTCTTCAATCACTATATTAAAACTACATCAAAATCCGTTGCGTAGTTTTAAAGATAGCATACATAGATATAGGGACAGAGGAAGATTAGTATATTTTTGTTAATTTAACTATCGAAGCTTCACTAATTTTGACTTATTAATATTTTTTCCACTAACCTACACTGGGCCAGCGTTGACTATGACCCAGTCAGCCCTAAAGCCTTGAACGCACTTGGATGGTATTTTAGTCGAGTAGCAGGTATCCGAACAAAGGATTTACTTATCTGCTCTACTAAAATGTTGCTGTTCGGACACGTTTAGTTACTAAATTACTATCTTAGTGCGTAGGTTTAGACTTAAACGAGTCCGAACAGCAGTAAATTCTTTGTGCGGATAAATGCTACTTGCTACTCGACTAAAACACTATCCTGGTGCGAACAAGGCTTTAGGGTACGCTCCGCGCTCCGAGAGTGGAAACGTACAGTGAGCTGGTGATGATGATGTTTTTCCTTGTTTCAGAAATATGGACCAAAATAGGAATTCAATTTTCTTGATCACAGTAACTATTCTAACGTGGATATCTGTTGGTGAGTGCACCTTTATTATTAACTAGCTGTCGTTCGAGACTTCGTCCGCGCGGATATGTTACTCGGGGATAATGTAGCTTTCTATGAGTGAAATAATTTTTGAAATCGGCCCAGTTATTGAGTTATTTCAATACATACAAAAATACAAAGTTTTCCTCTTTATAATATTAGTAAGCTTAGATTAATCTGAAAATTAACAAAAAATTACGGTTACATTATTAAAATAGAGGTTTCTACATGTTTTTTGCGTCTAAATCATTTATTCGATTATTTATAAATCAATCATTTACAAGAGCCGATTTAGTTTAGGTTCTTCTCCCGGTCATTATCTCTGGTCGCGGTTATTTAAAAAAAAACCTTCATTTGTCTTTGTCCCTTATTGTCTATGGTCTATAATTTCCAGTGGAGAGCATAGACTGCTTTAAATGCGTGTCTATGAACGGTCGCTTCCCGGCGTGTGACGACCCCTTCCACAACAACCATTCCCTGCAGCTGCTTGAGTCGCCGTGTATGGGCGGCAGGAAGGGTAGGGACGGTCTCTTCCCTGCCACGTCGTGTATTAAGATTGCTGGCATATTTGGTAAGTCCTACGTTGAAGGAAAACATCGTGATGTCTGCACATATCGGTGAAGAAATTCAAAGATATGTGTGAAGTCACGCCAGCGTTGCCTATGGATAGTCACTTAAGCCTTGTACACACCAGGATAGTGTTTTAGGCGAGTAGCAAATAATTTAGTCACTAAACGTGTCTGAACATTTTAGTAGAATAGATTAGTAAATTCGTATTGTAAGTTCGTATACTTGTTACTCGACTAAAATACTATCGTGGTGCAAACAAGATTTAACGATGAAAAAATCGGTTCAATAGTTTTTGAGTTATTTCAATACATAATTTTTATTGGCCTAATTTTTATCCACTTCCCCTTCCTATCCTTTTCCTACAAGGAAATGATGGGAAGAGAAAGTGGATTTTCCGGGGGAGGGGAAGCATAGGGAGAGGAATTATCCTCTTCTGAAGATTACAGGGTAGGCAACGGATCTGCGATTGCAGATGTCTATGGGCAGCGGTCGTTTCGCTATATCAGCGAGTCCAGGTGGCCGCTTGCTCGTTTGCCACCTTTTAATATAAAAGAAAAACTTATAAACTATTTAATCTTTTCTCTTTCAGACGATACTGGTGAAAAGATCACAGTCCGCGGTTGCGGTCTGGACTCTGGTACCGCGACTACCGACACAGAAATCATACGTATGTCGCACTGCGGAAGATTCTACTATGATGACAGGTAAGAACTTCGTTACTGATAGGTATATGTCGTTGGGTCGTGAAACACAAAATAGAAGAGCGCTCACCGCCAAAAGAGTAAAGAGCTGAGCTGAGTACGGCCACATTTTCCACTTTCATACTCCACTGCATACTTGTGTCCCAACAGAGAGACATGTAGAGAGGCGGTGTGTGGGAGCTGTGTCATAGAGACAGCTGCGCGATGTGCTCGCTTAGCTCAGCTCTCTGTTGGGGACAAGCACATTTGACGCTCAGCTCACCATCTCCAGCTCATTACTCTTTAGCGGTGGGCTTCGCTTTAACATTTTTAAACAAGTAAGTGTTTATTCAGATACGTCCACGGCTGCCTGCAGAGTTGCAATGACGCGGACGCTTGCAATTCCTCAAATGTCATCAGAGCGCACCTGCTGCTGGGAACACTGCTACTGATGACGTCGTCACTCAGCTAACAGACGACAATTCGTAACTTAATAAACTAATGCACGTGATAGTCACAAGACACTGAAATCTACAAATGTATAGGTTATTTAAAAATGCCTTGAATCCCCGCATGAAATTGCCTATAAGATGACACTACATCGTGGCTATTGATGGGCAGACAACTCGAGTTTTTATCCGAAACGGATAAAAACCCGTATGATTAGGAAAACAAAGTATCGAAACGTTTTACTCCAATTTCCCCAGTATTGCTAGGGTCAATTCTTTTTTCCCTTTTTGCCATCAGATCCTGGTAGACCTATACATACGCGGAAGTACCTAATAATTTTGCATTCAAAAGTTGTTTTCATCATTAAATTAATTAACAAAGCATGTTAGATATAATTTTATTTTTGTTATTCTTTTATTCCAATCTCGTTTATTCATAAAAATAACATGTTTATGTTAAATTACATTTATTAAATGAAAGATAGTTTTTATCCACGTTTTTGGTAAAAATCACGCCGAAAAGATAGAAATTATGAGTATTTATCCATTTTGAGTTTTTATCCGGATGAAATCCTAACACTAATCGTGTCCCGTCCGTAACGGGCAGCACATTGTGTCAATACAAAATATACGAACGTGCCCGAACCGGTTGACGGACGGAGCACTAACAAAGTATATTTTTTTATAGACACACCGACGGGACACGGTGTAACATGAGTCATTCTTAAGTCCCAAAGCAAGGCATGTTATTAACAAATAATTTCTATTATTTATTTGTATCCTCACTATAACTACCGTCTGCGACAAAATAGCGATAATCATAGCCACAAATACCACGCCTATCCATTTTTAGAGGTCAGTGTTAAATACCACTGTAATAAAAACCATAGTTAGTAGATTTAAATTTTTATTAAAATAAGTAAAATAAAACACATTAAATTGTTTACATGATGTATATTTTGCATTAACAATTCCCATGCATTTAACATATCTTTGATATAATTAGACAAAGATATTTGACCCGGTGAGAGACGTTGCTATCGGTTAGTTACATCGGAAATAAAAACATGACAAGACAGCCATAAGGTAAGGTAAGGTATGACCCATGATGGGCTCCATTTTCCTTCACTCCATGACTAGCGCGTATTTTGCGTGACTTCACACATATCTTTGAATTTCTTCGCCGATATGTGCAGATCACGATATATTCCTTCGCCTAAAAGTGTCGGGACAGCCCGGTATATCATAAAGGATGACTCAAATTACATCGTGTCCCGTCCGGGCTCGCGCCGTGTGTCCATACAAAATATATCTTGACAAGTGTTCGGTCTGTCACCCGATTCGGGCACGTTCGTATATTTAGTATTGACGAGGGCGCGGGCACGAACGGGACACGGTGTGAGACATCCTTAATATTGACCTTGTGGCTTTTATATTTAGAGGGCGCTAGTTATTATAATTTAGGCTCTGGGAGATCTGAAACTCGGGGCAGAGACACCAGCTTGCTCCCAACCCCGGGGCTGAGCGTCAACTTATACGTCACAAAGTTAAGGTTACCGGGTCAAATAAGTCTGTCGTTGTATAATCATTATAATTACAATCGAACCTGGATAAGCGAGAAACCTCTATAAGCGAGAAACCTCTATAAGCTAGAAATCTCGATAACCGAGAAACCTCTATAAGCCAGAAATCTCGATAAGCGAGAAACCTCTATAAGCGAGAAACCTCTATAAGCGAGAAACCTCTATAAGGGAGATACTCTATAAGCGAGATACCTCTATAAGCGAGAAACCTCCATAAGCGAGAATCCTCTATAAGCGAGAAACCTCTTTAAGCGAGAAACCTCTATCAGCGAGAAACCTCTATAAGCGAGAAACTTCTATAAGCGAGAAACCTCTATAAGCGAGAAAACTCTATAAGCGAGATACCTCTATAAGCGAGAAACCTCTATAAGCGAGATACCTCTATAAGCGAGAAATCTCGATAAGCGAGAAATCTCGATAAGCGAGAAATCTCGATAAGCGAGATACCTCTATAAGCGAGACAAATATCACGGACTCTTGGACTATATAATATGCAATATATTATCGCCATATCAGATATTTTTTTTAGATTTAAGGACAAAAATTACATAATTTAATTGTAAATTTGTACACTTCAATATAACGCTATTAAAATGGAGAAATAAAATAAACAATTAGTACAATAAATAAAGTATTTTATTTATTCAACCCATTGAAGCAACAAATATTAAACATTAATATGAAAATGGTTCGCACCAGGATAGTATTTTAGTCGAGTAGCAAGTAGCATTTATCCGAAGGATTTACTACTGTTCGGACTCGTTTAAGCCTAAACCTACTCTGTAGGATAGTAATTCAGTAACTAAACGTGTCCGAACAGCAACATTTTAGTAGAATATATTAGTAAATCCTTTGTTAGGATACTTGCTAATTGCTACTCGACTAAAATACTATCCTAGTGCGTACAAGGCTTAATGCCCGGCTCACACCAGGTCATGGGGGGTTACGCAAATTACATGCGCTATTCGATTCGATAGCGAACGTCAAAAAATGTATGAAGGTGACATTGACGTTCGATATCTCATACGTGACAAGCACATGACTTATCCAATGTAATTGTCAGTTTCATATATTTCTGTCGATTCCATCAGCGATATCGCCAATCGAAAAGTACTTTCGGTAGCCCTCCTGTACCAATAGCACTAAAAATCAGCGCTGGGATTACTGGCAAGCTGATCACTGGCGCCAGTTAATGTTCACATTATGCCAGTTGTATGCCAGCAAAGATTTTGAACACTACTGACCAACTGTACTCGCCTGGTGTGAGAAAATATCACAACTTTAATTGTTTATCAAATTATTTATTGAATACGATTTTATTTGTAGATTTTGTTGATATTTTTACGTTGTTAAAACTTGATTTACAAAAGTCAATATAAAAACCAAAAAGTAAAAAAGCAAGAATTTATTTTTAATTACCATTTCTCGAAAAACTGTCTCCTAATGAGATTTTTTTAACTTAGTAAAAGTTAAAATTTCAACTCCTCGGATATCAAAAATAATAATCATTTATTACAAGTCCTCGAATAGCCGCGAAAGGTAACCAGTAGCGTGGGCCGTCACATCAGGTGGTCTGACTACTTAAGACTTGTACGCACCAGGATAGTATTTTAGTCGAGTAGCAAATAGTAAGTACTCAAACAAAGGATTTACCAATCTACTCTACTAAAATGTTGCTGTTCGGATACGTTTAATTACTAAATTACTATCCGAGTGCGTAGGTTTAGGCTTAATCGAGTGCGAACAGTAGTAAATCCTTTGTTCGAGTACTACTTGCTACTCGACTAAAATACTATCCTGGTGCGAATAAAAGTTTAGTGCGCACGGCGGGAAGTCGGTTGTATGAAGAAGGCGGAGGGCCGGATTTTAAAAAAGGCTTTGGGAAAAGCCAATGTCCAGCAGTGCACAGAAAAAGGCTGCTGCTGCTGATGATGATGATGATGAGTTATTTTAATATCTTTCAGATCTTGATTCACCTTCATAATAAGACTGTCCACTATACTCCTCTCCTGTATCAAAAAGTAATATAAAATTTGAGCATCATGCTTTGGCTTCATTAGACCGAGTTTGCGATTAAAATGGAGATTTTACTTTGACTTAAGGGTGTTTTTATCGCGAACGTACACAGAATACGCGTCGTCTTAAGAAATTATTTTGCTAAAGTCGCTTATATACTAAAATAATAAGATTACGTAATCTTGTGTAGAAAATTGACGTATGAGATGACAATAGTAGGGTAGTTTGCCAACTAGTCAACATTACGGAAGTGTATTTGACTAAAATGTCAATTGAAGGAATATGATTTGACTAAAAATGTCAATAGTAGGGAAGCTTGTCGCTAATTCATTTCAGATTATTTCTTTAACACTTTCAAATATTAACCCTTTTAAGGCAAAGGCATATTTACCACCAACAAAAATGTTGCTTATCTTTCTATGTGACATAAAAGGAGTCCTAATTTGTTGCAATTAAGGAGGTATGCCTTATTATTATTAAGAACAAAAATGTCGCTTGTGTGACATATGTTTTGGCGCCATTAGCTGTCAAAAAATTGCGCCAATTTTGAAAGAAAATTTGTTACTCCGTGAATCCTTCTGCCTTATAAAGGGTTAAAACGACATATGATTAATTCTTTTGTTACTAATTTATATGAACAAGGACAATACCAATACGCACTTGGACAGCGTACTTGACTATGGCCTAGTCACTAACTTAGGATAGGATCCGAGCTTATTGGGGAGGTATAGTGAGCTGGTGATGATGATGGGTTCTGCAGTACTCACCAGAGCTATCTGTTTCATCGAACTGCTGCGGTATGGCGTCACATTTGCATCGCTTCAGGTCTTCCAACGCTCGTATTTGTGATGGTAACAATGTTGACATGTCTTCTGGTAGAACTTTAATAATTGAGGGTAGATATAAATTTAATTAACAGACGTTCCAACGAAGTTTAAATGCGTCAAGTCTCTAACCCTGTCTTTACCCCAGAAAACAGATCTTTTGATTTTTCCCCATAATAAAAGGAAAGACTAAATAAATAAATAAAAAAACTTGTCTGATTTAGGGTAGATGAAACATAAATGGACTTACCCAAAAGACATTTTATTGTTATTTGTATTGGACCCAATGCCTAATATCTAAAGCTTAATCTACGCGACTTTTTAATTTTTACATAATGATATAATTTTTTAATTATGATAATGAAAATGCAATAAAAAGGATGACAGACACCGTGTGACGTGGCACGCTTCGGCCGGGACACGGTGTAATGTCATCTTAAATGGTGATGTAATCAAAGTGTTATGATGATCAACTCACCGAGCTCATCATCACTCACGATGGAACCTTCCCCTTCACATCTACAAGTTATATCATGAATCTTTTCTGCTTCACGACGGCGGATCTCAGAAGGTAGTTCTTTAGGACCTAAATTGTCAAGGATACAAGGTTTTTTTTTATATAAAGCAATGTACGCACCAGGATAGTATTTTAGTCGAGCAGCAAATAGCAAGTATCCGAACAAAGGTTTTACTAATCTACTCAACTAAAATGTTGCTGTTCGGACACGTTTAGTTATTAAATTAACTAGTGCGTAGCTTTAGGAACAAACGAGTCCGGACAGTAGTAAATCCTTTCTTCGGATAAATGCTACTTGCTACTCGACTAAAATACTATCCTGGTGCGAACAAGGCTTAAGGCTGCTAATGTATAATACATAGAATAATATAATTTTACTTGTTATATAAGAAGGGGAATAGCTGTAACTTTTAGTTACGTTAAAAATACAACTTTAAATTGCTACACAAAAATGACGACCGTTCGCTAAGACGACTATTCGAAGACTGACAAGTGAAGCATGTGCCACCCTATAAAGACGCTCATTTGACTACATTTATCCCCATTTATTACCTTACGCATTCATTAGACCGAGTTTGAGATAAAAAAAACAGACTTACGCCGAAGCAAAATATCAGTTTTTATCGCGAACTCGGTCTGATGAAGCCGTAGGGTTCAATGTAAGTACTTAAGCTTAGTACGCAAGCAAGTAATTCAGTACGTAAACGTGTCCGAATAACATTTTTGTTGAGTACATTAGTTATTCTTTTCATCGGACACTTGCTAATTGCTTCTCGACTAAAATACTATCCCGGTGCGAACACGACTTTAGTCATCTTGTTTATTCAACAATGATAAAGTTAATGATTTTAAAATCAAGAAAAATCCTGTAAAAACATAGTTAAAATTATATGATTATAGTGGCGTGAAGCATGGATACTTATCGTAGTGTATTTAATGAAAATACTTTAAAAAAATTATTTGTAATACTCACAAGGTGATTTAGAAAACGGCTCCGTCCTGCCGAGAGCGTCAGATATCTTCCTAATCATGAAGTAATGATGATCAGGTCGTCGTACTGCGGGCGGCAGTACTCCCATCGCTCGGTTGATAGCTGAAAATACCAGTTATAGTAACCATCCATACATTGGAGCCGTTAACGAACGCACTACGAGGGTGAGGAGGAACGCATCTGCAATTGCAGGTCTGTGGAGAGGAGCTTCGCTAGTTCGAGTTTAAAAATATATCCTATGTTACTCGAGGATAATGTAGCTTTCAATGAGTGAAAGAATTTTTGAAATCGGCCCAGTTATTGAGTTATTTCAATATAAACCAAAATGTTAATATTTCCTCTTTATAATACAAATAATATTAGTATAGAAAAACTAGCGACCCGCCCCGGCTTCGCACGGGTGCAAATCGATATAATGCTGATACTAAATACTGCATCGTTTTCAATGTAAGCGCTAAAAGCGCTGTGTTAATTTACGACATCATATTAAAAACCTCTAAATGATCAGTGTTACTCTACTATATTGTGAATGTATTATACATGAAAACCTTCCTTATGAATCACTCTATCTATTAAAACTGCATCAAAATCCGTTGCGTAGTTTTAAAGATTCAAGCATATATAGGGACAAACATAAAAAAGCGTTATTGTTTTATACTCTGTAAGGATAAGGATGAACTTACCGTCGTCGACCATCTGTCTCGCGTCAATAAGGACCTGGTACTTCTCGTAAATGTCCTGTTTGAAGTTCAGCTTCAGGACCTGTACTTCATCAGATCGTCTTCTCGACATGGTCACCGCTGGACACGCAAAATTTAAAAAAAAATTACACGTATTTTTATTAGAATTTCTTATAACTTGTTAAATAAGTATGTATTTACATACAGAAGTATGATTTGTAACTTTTAGTAAAAAAAAAGATTAGTTTTTTGACTAAACTGGTAATAAGTAATGAAATTCTAAAAAATATCCGTGTAAAAAGTTTTTTTAACAGTTCTTAGCTGTTTAGTAAAAGAAAGGACTAATCTTTTTTTTACTAAACAGTGATAATAACATTTTAAAGATTACTTTCGGTTCAGGCGGGTGTTTTGTGGCTCTTGATTTTTTTTAATTTCCTTAGCTTTGTCAGTGGCTAAATACACACAAGTGTCAAAGAAAAAAAAACAAAAATCCTAATAATAAGTATCGATTTAAACTATACTTACCGTCATGTAAAATATCATTGAGTTTGTATCTTAATTCATGCTCGAGAGGGATGCGTTCGTTGAAAGATTTCTCGCGTATTGGAGAACGAACTGGAGGGGAAAAAACTTGAGTTATACCCCGGCTTCATTGGACCGAGTTCGCAATAAAAACCGAAAGGGCCGAACTCCCTAATGAAGCCAGGGAATACATACGAATATTGTAACATATATAAGTGCAGTTTACAATCTAAAGCCTTGTACCAGGATGGTATTTTAGTCGAGTAGAAAGTAATTTAACTAAATGTGTCGGAACAGTAACACTTTATTAGAGTAGATTACTAAACAACTTGTTCGGATAATTGCTACTCCACTAAAATACTATTGAATGCGAACAACGCTTTAAGCCTTGTTCATACTAGGAGAGTAAAGTTTTTACAAATCTATTCTACTAAAATGTTGCCGTTCGGACACGTTTAGTTACTAAATGACTACCCTAGTGCGTAGGTTTAGGCTTAAACGAGTCCGAACAGTAGTAAATCCTTTGTTCGGATAAATGCTACTTGCTACTCGACTAAAATACTATCTTAATGCGAACAACAGATAACAGACGTTATATAGAGTTGAAATTTAGTCTTATTTTTAAAGACTTCTTCCACAATGAGTTCTGAATTTGTGCTTTTACCAATAATTGTAAAGCCGTTTTGGAGATATCATCAAACATAAGCCATCCAACTTTTGCTTCTATAATATTAGTAACATATACAGAAGTCTGTGACTCAGTGGTTTAGCTCTTGATTAGTACTGCATGTCTCGAGTTCGAATCCCGTCATACCAATGTGTTTCATATGTACATATTTACCCGAGGCTCTTACGGTGAAGGAAAACATCGTGATGTCTGCACATATCGAAGAAATTCAAAGATATGTGTGAAGTCGAGCAACCCGCACTCGGCTAGTGTTGACTATGGCCTAGTCTAGGGTAGGCTCCGAGCTAGTGATGATGATGAACTATAAGGATGTTACCACTTTGGACTTTTCTTATAAAATAATATTTTAAATTCATAATTTGATTTGTTTAGATTTTAATAAGACATCCCATCTTCGATTTTAAAGCCGACCTTCAATGTGAATTTATATCTATTTCTTCTCTCGGGTTTTATTTCAAAAGACCCGAGTATCAGAGGGTTATCCAAGTACTTTTCGATTGGCGATAACGCTGATGGAATCGACAAAAAATATGAAACTGACATTGACATTCGATTGTCAACGAACGTTATTGCCAGTTCTGTACATTTTTGACAGTAGCGAATGTTTTTGAGTGACTCTGAGCCCTCTCCCACAGTAATATCAACAATGAGGTACGAACTTAACGCCTTCTTCCAGCGAGGGTCATCACGGGAGACGGTCGCGACCGGCTGAAGCATCCCTTTGCAGTATCTGCAGCGACACTGATCATCCAACAATGCACCACATCGCGTACATATTTCTAGATAAAAAACCTTTATATTACTAGCTGTTGTTCGCGACTTCGTCTGTATGAAATTAAAAAATATATTCTATGTTACTCGGGGATAATGTAGCTTTCTATGAGTGAAAGAATTTTTGAAATCGGCCCAGTTGATACGTTTTGCTTCGGTCATATTTCTGGACCCGAACAAACAAAATCGCATACGGAGAAAGGAACCAAAGATGTCACTGTCTTTGTCGCGTACGTATATTTCGTATAAATGTGTCTCTGTCGCTGTTAGTATGACAGATGTAATGTCATATCTGGTTCTTCAATCTATGTTGTAATGTTTTTTCCTTACCTGTCTCTTTAGTAGATTCATCAACCAATTTGAATATAATCTTTCTCGCTTCCTCGACCTTCCCCTCCTGCGCTGCGGTGATACGATGTCGAGACGCCGCCTTATGCGCCTCCGGCAACAAGAACTGTTGCACCAATTCCCCTACTAATTCGTTCTGTTCCGCTGTTGACCTACAAACCACAATTTTATTGCCATCTCTTTCATTCTCTATTAAATAAATAGAGACAGCAATAATGGTTTAAGTCTGTTTTTATTGCGAATTCGGTCTAATGAAGCCTTAGCGAGATAAGTAAATGGTGGTAACCAATGGTTTTTAACTAGAACGGGGGGGTAATTTTAGTGGAAACTCGGGTTTTTTCAGACAATGACGTAATTTATTATAGGTACCAGGCTAGCAGAAGACTCTAGAGTGTCACATACGATAAATATAGACCTAGTTTATCTCCATTGATATGACGTTAGTTCTTTTAGGTACCAGACGAACCCGGCTTCGTTAGACCAAGTTGGCGCAGTAAACGATTTTGCTTCGGCGTAAGGCATTTTTTTGCGTGATACCGGTCTAATGAAGCTTAGGGTAACAGAAGATACGAGCACGTCACATGAGATGAACCTAGGGCCTAGGTTTTCTGCAATGTTATGACGTCAATTCTTTAATGTACTAGGGTAGCAGAAGATAAGAGGGAGACACATGCGATAAACCTAGAACTAGGATTTCTGCATAGAAACAACGTCATTTCTTTTAAGTACTAGGCTAGCAGAAACCATGAGGAGGTTATTACGAAACAAAGTCAGTTTATTTGACCTCCACCTGTATTCTGTTCGCCTGGTACCTTACAATAGTGACGTCATCGCTTACTATCTTAAAGTATGTTTAATTAGACCCTCAGCGTAGATTTATCAACTTAAATCTACACTTAATATTTTAAAATCCAGTTACTTTTAAACTCCCATACTAATTCTTCATCATTATCCTTTGTCCCTATGGAGGGTCGGCACATATACTCCTCCATATTTCCCTATTAGCCTCTTTAATGCAGCATATCTTCTTTCACAGAATCCATCCATACATTCTTTGGACTTCCTCTACCTCTGTATACTTACATGGATCCATTATTCCTCATAACTTCATCAATCTTCTCCGCCTTGCCTTGCGCCATCTTCACCGCGTCTTCCTCACTCGCGAGCTCCACACCCTCTTGAATGATCTCCTTCAGGTACGCGTCTACCGTCTCTTGGGTTACTCCTAGAACCTGTACATCCATCCTTATTAACTACTAGCTGTTACTGACTTCGTCCGCGTGGAATTAAAAATGTAGCCTATGTTACTCGGGGATTACGTAGCTTTTTTATGGTGAAAGAATTTTTGAAATTGACCCAGTAGTTCTTGAGTTATTTCAATACATACAAAAATACAAAGTTTTCCTCTTTATTAGTATAAATAACCCAGAATGTCCTAGAATTTTCTCGAAGGCCTCTTTTACTTTGTATCAAATTTGAGTTTTGTTGACACCATGGGGTCCTATAACTCTTTGGAAGTCACTGGCTGGTATTTTCCTTACCCGTTTGAACATCTCATCGTGTTCACGTCTTCTATGCTCTTCTTTCTGTCTTCTACCAGCTTCTGCTGCTTCACGCATCGTCTTCTCTCGTACTTAAAATAATTTATTATTAAACTTTATAAAATGAATTTATCTTCTTTAGCAAGATTTTCGTGCGTTAAAAGATTGTAATTATAAAATGTGCAAAAATAATTTTCTAAAGAAGAATTTTCTGCTTTTAAAATCACTAAAAACTATTTTTAATAGCTTCACCATAAGTCTTTGTTCACAGTTAGACATAAAACCGGTAGTTTACTTAACAGTAATTCGCACAGACGTTTTTTCAACGCACGCTAAGAAAGCGTTGAGATAGAAAAATGTATTTATAATAAACGTTGGACGAACGAAACAAGGTTGATGAGAGAGCTGACGTTGAAATAGCGCCCGTCTAATTCTAGAATATGACAAAACTAACATGCAATAAGGATGAACGCATGATGCTTTCTCTCCTCCTTGAGTCTACGTAGTTCTTTCTCTAAGAAGTCCAACGCAGCAGCGACCGCGCCACCGCACAGCTCGTCTACTAGAGCTGTCACTGCGTCCTCCTACAAGACTCACAGAGTGATGGCACATTTCGACATTTTGTAAAGGTCATTTTTGTAACCATTAACGATGGCCTGACACTACTCCGTGTCCCGGCTGGGACGTGTCGATACAAAATATACGAACGTGCCCGAGTCGAGTGACAGACGGAGCACTGTCAAAATATATTTTGTATAGACTGATGACGGGAGCCCGACGTGGCACGTCCCGGCCGGGACAAGGTGAGTCACCTTTATAAAAGGGGGTATCAATTCTACAAAAAACACAAAACATCACCAAGAAGGGCGACGCTAAAGTTAGGTGTGATCTGTATTTATATTCTGACTCCCTGTTTATCTTTGTAATAGACAAAAGCTACTTAACATTTTGATTTGCACAACTCTGTCCAAAAAACACACTATATTTTAGGTAGGCTTAGGTGTTGAACTAAAACTTCACCACAAATTAGGGGGTAGGTTGTTAAGGTGCTAAACAAACCACACTTGATTATTAAAGGACCCATATTGGCTTTTTTTTAATATTACAAAGTGGCAAACGAGCAAGCGACCACCTGGATTCGCTAAAATAGCGAAGCGACCGCTGCCCATAGACATCTGCAATTGCAGATGCGTTGCCTACCCCTAGTCTACAAGGCAGGAGACGCACAGAAATAGGATAATTTCTCTTCCTATGCGTCCCCTACCCCACCAAATCCACTTCCCCTTCCCATCATTTCCTTATAAGAAAAGGATAGGAAGGGAAAGTGGACTAAAATTAGTCCTCCGGCACCACACTCATCAGACGAAACACGGAATCGCTTCCATTTTACACCTGTTTTCTGTATGGTCGTGGTATTTCACCGGGCGAGCCGGACAATTCGTGCGAAGATGTTAAAGCGGGCTCTACCACTGTCGTAAATAATAACTGGTAATAACAAAAAGTATGCCTTTTGTTCCGCCTCCGTGCGCAGAGCTATATGATCTCTAGCTCTGGCCTCTTCTCTAGCTATACGCGCTTTATCCTCTTTCTGTAGACCATGAGTTGTCTTCAACTCTTCTGTCAACTCCGCTGCACGAGTACGACCTTCGAACATCTAGAAGACAAACCTTAGACTTAGAGATGATTCGCGAACTGTTTAAACCCATGCTTTTCTTCTTTGTACATAACGCTAGGACCATGGAACTTAGGAGGTCCACCATCTTTTATTTTGGGAACCACTGTAAGTATTATAATTTTATAAACGTATACAAAAGCTGCTTTTTAATAAAAACGAAGGTTTTCTACAATTCCTCTTTATCTTTTGACTTGCCAAGTTCTGCACCGCGCGTCCTCTGATTATCTTCTGGAGGATTAAAGCGTGCTGGTGATTGTCTTCTTCTTCATCGTCCACGGCTTCTACTTCAGGAGTTGGTGGTCGATAGTTTACGATTTGACGTCGAGGTTTCAGCACACGAAGTGGACCGGCCGATGTTAATGTCGCACCTACGCGTGCCTCTGGAAAGAAAAGCATAGTATGATGGAAGTACCAATCTTCTATTGATCATCAGACAAATAAAGAAGTAACAAACTTTTCAATTCATCATGCAAATTCTTCAAGAACTTCTCACTCCATTTAGTCTCTCTCTCGCAGAGCTGAGTCGTATCTCTTGGAAGATGGTGTCCAGAGCAGGAATGCTTTAGATCCTGACCGCAGCGCTCCAGCCATGCAGGTGGCTCTGCTGCTTTCTGATGATCTTCTAGGACTGTAAGGAAGATTCCAAAAACTAGATTTGACCTCCTCGTGTCTTCTATGCGCCTGGTACTTGACAGCAGTGACGTCATCAACGCGTGAGTTACTTTCCTATCACACTTACCAATGTCAACTCAAGGGGGTCTTATGTGACCTGCTCGTGTGTTCTTTGCGCCTGGTACTTGACAGCAGTGACGTCATCAACGCATGAGTTCCTTTCCTATCACACTTACCAATGTCAACTCAAGGGGGTCTTATGTGACCTCCTCGTGTGTTCTTTGCGCCTAGTACTTGACAGCAGTGACGTCATCAACGCGTGAGTTACTCTCCTATCACACTTACAAATGTCAACTCAAGGGGGTCTTATGTGACCTCGTCGTGTGTTTTTTGCTCCTGGTACCTGACATCGTTGACTTCATCACCGTTGATGCATCAGCTATTTGTGATGAAATCTAGTCATCGTCCTTGATCTAGACAGCATACTAACCCAGTAACGAGGGATCATACGTGATCTCCGCGTGTCTTCTGCGTGCCTGGTACCCGTTCCTGGACAACGGCGCATGGAGTACCGAAGTTGGGTCGTACGCGTTGACAGTGGGGGAGCCACCGCCGCGGGACGCCTTCATATCTTGCAAGACGCCCGCACGACCACCTTTACTGTGTCGAGCTGATAGTTTACGCAATTCTGGAGAGTCCAACGAAAAAGGATACAAAAGTTCACTCCGTCCGTCCTAGGGCGAATGTCAAAAATGTATGAAACTGACAATGACGTTCGATATCTCACACGTGACAAGCACATGACTTATTAAATGTCATTATCAGTTTCATACATTTTTGGCGATTCCATCGGCGATATCGCCAATTGAATTTACTTTGGGTTGCCCCCCCTACTCTCGCAAAGTCAGGCGCCAGATTTTTAGTCATCCACGTCAAGCGCCAATAGCCTAATGGTTTGGGGTACGGACTGCCGATCTCGCGGTTGTGAATTCGAATGTGCCATTCGACTATTGTGAACCATATTACCATGAAACACGCAAGCTTTTTCAAGGTTATTTGGAATGGTTAAAGGAAATATTAGTATAGTAAATTCGCAAAAATCTACTACTTAATATTTGAAAAAAAAAAAACGATCTTCCGTCATTACTTTTTGTTCCATCTATCCATTTCTTTCTATGCCTACCTCTTCTAGGATAGTATTTTAGTCGAGTAGTAAGTAGCAAGTATCCGAACAAAGGATTTACTAATCTATTCTACTAAAATGTTGCTGTTGAGACACGTTTAGTTACTAAATTACTACCCTAGTACGTCGGTTTAGGCTTAAACGAGTCCGAACAGTAGTAAAATCTTTTGTTCTGATAAATGCTACTGCTACTCGACTAAAATACTATCCTAGTGCAAACTTGTCACATGCCATATCTCCCTCTCTCATTCACTCACCTCTATCTCTAGTCCTCCGTATAATCTCAACTTTCCTGTCCATCTCCTTCTTCTTCTCCTGCCATAGTTTAGAAAGTTTATTGCTGACTCGATTCGTGCGTTTCATTCTCTGTTCATTCTGTAGACGATGTAGAAGTACCAGACGGATATCTTGGAGCTCATCTATTTCCTGGAAATGGACAACACTCTAACCCAGTCCTTCCCAAAGTGGGCGATAACGCCCCCTTGTGGGCGCTGCAGGTCTCAAGGGGGGCGGTCAGAGACCCAGAAAGAAAAAAAAATAATAAAAGATAATCTGTTTTAATACTAATTAATTATTTCAATTTGAAGTTATAGTAGTTTTTAAATAGGTGAAAAAATGGGGCGCTAAAATAATATTTATTCTCAAAGTGGGCAGTAGACAAAATAAGTTTGGGAACCACTGCTCTAACCCTAGGCCTTCATTACGGAGATGGCTACGGCATAAGGTCGTTTTTTTGCGTCATATCGGTCTCATGAAGCCCTAATAATGGCCGAATATCTAAACAAAATTTGGAATCTTTAGAGTGGCGCTACTGTCGCAGTTGAATAAAGTGCCGCTAGAGAGGGCAATTTTGGGTAATGCCTAATGTCCAGACGTCCCGTTATGAACGGGACTATCCCATTTTATAGTCATGAGTCCCCGGTATCCTCGAAATACATTCTGGAACCCTAAATAGTCCCGTTTTCTGAAACCGCACGAAAGTGTTTTTTTTTAGGCAGCAAGTGCGTTACTTAGGTGAACTTTTTGTTCGAACTTTTGGAAATAAATTCCTTTTATGAAAAAAATATTTCTCTTCTGTTTAATAATATTCCTAAAAAAATAACTAATGTCCCGTTTTGAGTAAAAAAATCGTCACTTTTTTTTATTAGATTTTATAGCCTGGTAACCTAGAACTTTAAGCCAAATGGTCACGTTAGTAATGCCCATAGATAAAACTACCAAAAAATATTACCAATTTTTTTTTCAGTTAAAGAATAAAGCATTCCTACCGCTTCTCTGAATATCCAATCTTTCGTCTCAACATCTTTAATGATGTCGTCTCGCTTCTTCATCCATCCGGGGATTTGACCCTTGTCGACTAATTCCATCCATTTCCTTGCGTGACGCATTCTGCAAACAACCTATATCTATGTATGCTATCTTTAAAACTACGCAACGGATTTTGATGTAGTTTTAATAGAGTGATTGAAGAGGAAGATTTATATATATAACTAGCCACCCGGCTTCGCGCGGGTGCAATTATTAGTATGGCTGTTAAATACAACGTTTATAGTTTTTCTGTAGTGTATTTAATATCAGCATTGCACCCGTGCGAAGACACAGAGGGTCGCTAGTACTAATAAAGCATAAACGCACTTCTTTGTAACGCTACTCAGCAATCACTGTACATTTTAGAATTATTATTTTTTTTAATAAAATGTCCTACACTATTGACACGTTTTAGGATACGGTCACCTGGATAAGCAAGAACTGGATAGACGAAAAAACACGAAAAGTGAGAATCATTCTCTGGTCCCGGCGGACTACCTTCTTAAAAATCCTGATTAGACAGAAACCTGCATAAGCGAGACAAATATCGCGATCCCTTGGGCTATATTTTCAAGCTATAAAGCTTAGCAGGTGAGTGAATTGGAAAAAACTAATGTGAGAAAGGGACAAAAACTACAAGCCAATAGTAGCGCATAGAAAAAAGATTGCCATGTTATTTGTAATTGGTAGAAAATGGGCAAAAGCATTTGCTGTATTTGAAAATTCAATTTTAACTACTTGCTTAGTCTTTTTTTTATATTACAAACGAGCAAGCGGCCACCAGGATTCGCTGAAAAATCCGATGCGACAGCTGCCCATAGACATCTGCGATTCCAGATGCGTTGCCTACCCTTAATCTACAGAGGAGACGCACAGCAACTTACTTGTTAATAATTTCAGTGGTATGAAAATCGGCAGGTAAATCCCCTTGTCTATATGGATGTCCCGGACCTGAATATAAAATTACATTCAAACTAATCTATTACAACTTTTAATTTAGTACAATTACTTACTTAGTTCTAGAAAACGAAGATCATCAAAAAACTGGAACAAAATCCGTCTTACCCTGGAACCTTGAACGCACCAGAATAGTATTTTAGTCAAGTAGCAAGTAATTTAGTCACTAAATGTGTCTGAACAGCAATATTTTAGTAGATTATATTAGTGAATCCTTTGTTCGGATACTTGCTATTTACTATTCGACTTAAATACTATCCTGGTGCGAACAAGGCGGCTTGATTAGACTGAGTTCGCGACAATAACGGACATTTTATTTCAACGTAAATCCATTTTTATCGCGTTGTCTAGAAGCCGCAGGTTTTTACATTATAAAGTGGCAAACGAGCAAGCGGCCACATATACTCGCTGATATAGCGAAGCGATCGCTGCCCATAGACATTTGCAATTGAAGATGCGTTGCCTAACCTTAATCTACGGAGGAGACGCAAAGCAAGAGGATAATCCTATCCATTCACAGAGATCAGTGTTCTTACCCCATAACAGTTTATCAAGGAACAACACTTCAGGTGTGGTCTCGCAGTCCTCCGCCGCGCGCGCCTCCGACTGCCACGGTATCGTCTGAGCTGATGACTCCCTACACACATTAATTGGATAGCCTCAAGCCTGTGAGGGCGTATGGTGATGATGATGAAGATGATGATTTGATAGATATTATGATGATTTCTGAGGAGTACTAGACTCAAGCCTAAATGATATAACATGGTGCCTTTTTGTTTTTTTTTGGTGACAATAAAGTTGTTTTTATTTTATTTTAAATTGGGCCGTATGGTGAACTGATGATATTGATGGTTTCTGATGTAATCCACTAGATCCGAGCCCAAATGGGATCGTATGGTAAGCTGAGTATGATGGTGATGGTGAGGATTTCTGAGGTACTCCACTGAGAGGTCTATCATTAGAACAATTAGTTACCTATACTAGTTCTACGAGAAGTTCGGTGGTTACTTCTGTAGGTCCTGGGTTCCAATCCCGTCATGTAACTAAGTAGTATGTTTTTCAAAACACCAATTTTATACGCTTCTACATTTATCTGATGGTTATTTATCTTGCGGTGAAATAATACATCGTGCTGCCTCCATACGAGAACAAATTCAAAGATATGTGTGAAGTCCTGCACTGCGCGCAGCGGTCACTGAAATGAGGTAAGCTCCGAGCCCCTCAGTGGTGCTGATGATGATGATTAGTTCTATGACCGTTGTATTGTTTATTACCTATATAAACTCTGAGTGCCCTTATTCTTCGGTCGACCGCCATACTTCGACGGGCAATACGGCGTCGGTGGTTTCAACTCCGGAGTCGTACTTGGTAATTGCAATGCAACCCTTTTAGGACTAGAAAAGTAACAAATAAAACAGTCACAAAATGCCTTGGAATTAGAACACTGGAAGTAATACTTAGCATTGGAGGGATTATATTTACGTAAAGTAAAGAGCGTCGGCGACTCAGGGGATTAGCTCTTGATTTGTAATGCAGGTCCCGAGTTCGAATCCAATATGTAATACCAATGTGTTTCATATGTACATATTTACCCGACGCTTTTACGGTGAAGGAAAACATCATGACTGCATATATTGGTGTAGAAATTCAAAAAGATGTGTGTGAAGTCACGTACTGGGCCAGCGTTGTCTATGGCCTAGTCGCACCTTAGGGTAGGCCCCTCCAATCGGTGGAGAAGTATAGTGAGCAGATGATGAAGTACTCACAAAGCACAAAAAGTGAAATAAAACTTCCCAGAACTTGGATTTGGAAGGGGTATAGACCGAGCCTCTTTCTGACGATCTTGATATGCAGTAAATGAACAGTCGACATGGCCCGGAAGACGACAGTTTGGATGGTAAACTATAAAAAAACGGAATAATTGATTTGAAAAAAAAAACAGATTATATTACACACGAAAATGCTTCAGTCGTGGCTGCACACACTTAAAACACCTACACGGGATAAACAATACCAACCTATAACAGACTAGCTGTTGTGCGCGACTTCGTCCGCGTGGAATTAAATAATATAACCTGTTACTCGGGGTTAATATAGCTTTTTAATAGTGAAAGAATTTTTGAAATCGGTCCAGTAGTTCTTGAGTTATTTCAATACAAACAAAAATAACTTTTTTCTCTTTATAATATTAGTATAGACAGGAAAACATAATCAACCTGCCTTTGTCCCTAAGTTGGCTTGCACTGTAGTCCTCCATACTTCTGTATAAGTCGTCATATTTGAATTTAATCCCGTTCTTACGAATCATTTTATTTTTTTGTCTCCCTCTACCTTTATGTCTATGGTCATTCAATCTCATTATTAATGCCTAAGTTCTGATCATCCCTCCTCATAACATGACGCTAACCTGCTCCCTAATTTCTCATACGCACTAGGATAGTGTTTTAATCGAGTAGCAAGTAGCATTTATCCGAACAAAGGATTTTCTAATCTACTCTACTAAAATGTTGCTGTTTAGTTTTTTTTTTACACGTTTAGTTACTAAATTACTATCCTAGTGTGAAGGTTTAGGCTTAAACGAGTCCGAACAGTAGTAAATCCTTTGTTCAAATAAATACTACTTGATACTCGATTAAAATACTATCCAGGTGCGAACAAGGCTTTACGCCGAAGCAAATTCCTTTGTTCTCACATCACACTTCTTAGCAAACGCATCTCATATTGCAGTCTCCTTTCATCCGAAATGGTACAATCAGTCGAGAAATAAATGAAAAAAGAGGAAAAAAATCACTTACCAACTTCCACTCTTGGGAATTCTCTTAATTCAGAAAACATCGAATCAAATACTGGATGGATGCTCTGAAAAAATTGCTATTATGTAGCTGTCGCCCTCGACTTCTTCAGCGCGGAAAGATAAAATGTATGAAACATATACTGTCCGCACTACATGGGGAAAAGTACAGACCGAAACATTATCCCCCTTATTCCAAAAAAAAAAGTATAAGGTACTGCGGTAAACGAGGACGAATAAGTCGTCGATTATACGATACTGGAGGACACTCGGAACTAAATAATATAGAGCAGGAGTCTCATTAGACAAAATTATGTATGATAAGAAGTACCAGGAACAAGGATATTCTATATTTTGGAATAAATTTTATGAATGTACCAAAGGTAGAAAGTACAACAGTACTAACGCTGTTTCTCGTTTCAGAATAAAACTGAGTGAATTTACCACTTGTGCAGAATTCATGGCAGCCTTGAACGATGCTCTGGCGTAGTCCCGAGCACCGGACACCACGTAAGACGTATCTGGATTTAAAATAACAAATTATTTTCCATAAATACCAACATTTTTTTTTGGGGAGTTACAATGCCGTATTTCTCGAGCGCGTTCTGCCAAAGACTTTGATTTTCATAAAGCCGCATGTTATTATTTCTGTGCCTTTATTTATAGTGCACGTTATGACTTATTTAAAGTGTTGATTTCTAAAGTGGACCCCTGAGCTGAAGGTGAATGAAAGATCCAGCGGGAATATACACTAGCGGGAAATATAATTAATAATTCAGCACTAAAAACATAGTTGTATATTCTTACCAAATAAATAATCGTGTGCACGCATTTTGGACATATTGCTTTGTCTGCTAGGTTCATATATCGTGTCTCCACTCATTGTTATAACAAATATTATAAAATTAATTAATTTTATCTGATAAATATGTTGTATTGATCAAACATACTTCGCCTAGCAACGTTTGTAGCGACGCAATAACAATTTTGAAAAAGTCACAAATTGTATGACAGCGCGGGAAAAATTACCAAAAAAAATGCATTTCCGATACCGGGAATCGAACCCGAGCCTCCTGGGTGAGAGCCAGGTATCCTAGCCACTAGACCATATCGGATATTTAAGTACGTACTAAATAAACAACAAGCTTAATGATTCAACAACAAGAAATATATAACTGATGTAAAATACTTCAAATAATTTTATTTTTGAAGAATAATAATTCAATTGTAAAAGCTATTTGCTTAAAATCAAATAAAAAGTCATTCTACCATTAACTTGGTACAATTTGTTTTTTATATGGCAACATTTCAGAAATGTCGCACTGACATTTGCTTTATTTATCGATCGTATGTTTGCTTTTCAATTTAAAGGTTATGTTTTAATTTGAATTAATTTTGCATTTATCATAATTCAATTCGTGTAGGTTTAATTTCTGAAATAAATATCAGCATGTCTGATAACGAAGAGCCGTCGCCTAAACATTTCAAACTACAGGTATGATATTAGAAATCATAATCTAACTACGAGTTAAAACAAGCCGGTTTTGTCGATATGTTAACTAAATCATTCGATATTCCATCTATAATTCTGTTTAAAAGATGATAACACTTAAATTAATACTACTAGACCCTTATTATTGCGTTTGTTTAGGCAGAAAAAGGGTTTTTAAATTTATTTAATTACCTGTTTCGTAAAAGATTGAACCATTATCGTGTGAGTTCGATTCGTATCCCGCTGTATGCCAAAGGAGAATAGTTTATCAGGTTTTTATTTAAATAATTATAAAATAGTTTGTTTTGTTTTAGTCACAAAAGCATGAAGCCGAAGATGCAATGGAAGAAGGTCAAGAGGAGTGGCTCAGTGAGGACGTGCTCAGCGATGACGAGTATTATCAAGCTGTAAGTGACCTCGTAATTATTTTTATCTAATATTACCCCTTTTTTTTTTTAACGTCAAGAAATGCATTTATGCACCTCTACGCCGGGCGTGCAATGGCGTAGAGAGTGTGGGACTCGCCGGCCACAGAAGGTGACCGTAATACCCACTAAAACCTGACGGCACTCACACGTATTACGGCGGGGTCGCGGGCACTGTTTAACGTCCGCGACACCGCCTACAATCTAATATTACCCCATGGCATGGGGCCACAAACACTGGTAACATATTCGCGGGGTCCATGAAAACTTGTCTGATTTCGAATAATTTCCAATCTGGTGCAGTTGTTAGAGGTTACAATTGCTAGTAATTAGTGGACTTGTTTTGAATTATTGTTCTATAAGCCAGAGTCATTCTCTGTTCCCGAGCTACCTTCATAAGCGAGAAACTCGTATAAGAGAGAAAGCTCTATAACCAAGACAAATATCGCGGTACTTTAGACTCCTGCCTATCCAGGTGTGACTGAATTGCAATTTTAAGCCTCTGAATCATATTCCTTCAACAAAAATTGTTTTTTATACACTGATCGTCAATTAATAAATATATATTGTTAGGACCTTTGTCCTAATTCGACTAAAAAAAAATATCAATGGCGTATTCGCCTATAATTTCTGTTTGTTAACATTTTAAGGAATGTTTTAGTTTATTCTATTGTTTATTTAAAAATAAAAAAACAAACATTTTCCCAAACTTGGGATTTTTTTTCATGATACTGGCAAGATTTTTCTTTTTTAATAATTTCTTTCTTGGCACGCATTTTAACGTCAAATTAGTATGGAGCGCTCCCTCTATGTATAATATCTCTTCGGTTACATGTTATTCCAGGCTGAACGGGAGACAAGTGATTATGCAATAATGAGTCAAGAGGACACGATGACGAGTGCTCAGGACTGCGCTCAGGGCTCCGTGTACCACGACACGGGGGACTCCAACGCGCAGGACGGACAGCATGAAGATATTGAAGAGACATTGAATAATTTGGAGAATTCACAAGTAAGATAATAATAAAAAAATGTTTAGTAACTAACAGAGCATTGCTGGGTCTGGGGTTGAGCTCTAGACTTGTAATGCAGGTCCCGAGTTAGAATCCCGACATACCGATGTGTTTCATATGTACATATTTACGCTCTTACGGTGAAGGAAAACATCGTGATGTCTGTGCATTAAAGAAATTCGAAGATATGTGTATTCACGCAAAATACGCGCTAATCGTGGAGTTAAGAAAGAGCCCATCATGGGTTGAATTACTACTACTAGTAACCAAAAACAAGCATCTTTTTGTTTTTAATCAACACATATTTCAACAATATATTTTTTTTATAAAGCATTTTGTATTTATTTTCATAAAAATACAAACAAATCTATACTAACATAAAGACGAAAGATTTTTATTTTTGTATGTATTGAAATAACTCAATAACTGGGCCGATTTCAAAAATTCTTTCACTCATAGAAAGCTACATTATCCCTGATTAACATAGGCTATATAATTTAAATACACGCGGACGAAGTCGCAAGCAACAGCAAGTTAATTATAACTTTCAATCTCAGTAACAAACTAGCTGTTGTGCGCGACTTCGTCCGCGTGGAATTAAATATTATAGCTTATGTTACTCGGGGATAATGTAGCTTTCTAATAGTGAAAAAATTTTCGAAATCGGCCCAGTTATTGAGTTATTTCAATACATACAAAAATACAAAGTTTTTTTATAATATTATAGATGATCTAACAATGTTCCAGGATAAAGATTTTCCAGACGAATTAGGCGCGTTCTTGATAAGAAAAACGGATAATAAAGCGATAAAGAAGGAAGATGGTAAAGAAAGTGAAGACTCAAACAAACAGACGGACGATGATGGCCATGATACTGATGAGTTACTGGTATGTTTACTAGGTTTAGCCCGCGTCTCTGCGCGGAAACCAAATATACTTTATAACTTATGCGTTCTTTCTAACATCCATCCATAGTAACTTTTGCATTTATAATAACTGTAGGAAAAGTTTGTATTTTTCATAGTAAAAGATGACAAACATTCGCTAAAATGGCGAATTGATTGCCAAGAACTTGTAATGTAATTCGCCAAAATGGCGAATTGATTGCCGATAATCAAATAACTACATTCGCCAAAATGGCGAATTGATTGCCGATAATCAAATAACTACATTCGCCAAAATGGCGAATGATTGCCGGCAATCGGATAACTTCATTCGCCAAAATGGCGAATTGATTGCCACCCTAATTATATACTTTAGATAACTTGCCTCCATCGACGGAGACGTATAGTAAGTTATATTCCCCTGGTATTTTCGTTTAATATTTTTTTTTATATTAGCAAATGCTCGGTGAAGATGAAGCGAAACGTAAGAAGAAACCGGGTATAAAACTAGTGAAGAAAGAAACTAGAGATGAATCAACTGATGATGATGATGATTTTATATTTGGGGTAAGTTTTAACTAGCTGTTTCTCGCGACTTCGTCCGCTTGGAATTAAATAATATAGCCTATGTTACTCGGGGATAATGTAGCATTTTATGAGTGAAAGAATTTTTGAAATCGGCCCAATTATTGAGTTATTTCAATACATACAAAAATATAAAGTTTCTCTCTTTATAATAATAGTATAAATTACCATACTAACAATCTTTTTATTTAAAAAAATAATATAAAAATCCTTAATTTTTTTATTTAATAGAGTACAAAGGTGACGCGTGTGAAGGTAGCAAAGAATTTTATAAAATACCCTACAAAAGCGGAACCTGAAGACCTGAGTGATAAGGAAGAGGTTAGTTTTTTTTTTAATTTTCGTGTTTATCTTATACTTTGTTGTTGGGTTTTTTTATAGTTTAATTTGGCAAATGATTAAGCAGTTACTTGTATTCGTCGAAATTTTATAAGTTTTTATGTCTGAAATGGGGTGTCTGCACTAGTTTTTTTGTCTGAAATGGGGTGTCTGCACTAGTTTTTTGTCTGAATGGGATGTCTGCACTAGTTTTTTTTGTCTGAAATGGGGTGTCTGCACTAGTTTGTTTTTTGTTTAAAATGGGGTATTGATACCAACTTTTGTATAATTTCTTGTTAGTTATCTGATGAAGTAGCTACAATGAAGAGTATGTTCGTGTCGCGCGCGCCCGCCGCGCGGAGCTCGCTGTCCGGCATCAACGCGCTACAGACGGTCACTAAACGCGTTGTTAGCTTAGACGGGAATACTAGTGAGTATCATTTTTATCACCAGCTGCCTATATGTTATCATTATCACTACCTAACTATGCGTTATATCATCATTATCGCTACCTAACTAAACGCTATATCATCATTATCACTACCTAACTATACGCTATATCATCATTATCACTACATAACTATACGTTATATC
>QDHC01003331.1:148154-210160 GCA_013186455.1 Papilio dardanus tibullus | reverse complement strand
AAGTCACCTGCAGGATAAGGGGACTACATGGTAAATATTTATATCTTCAAATGAAGCGATGAAATATAATTAATGTTATACCACTCATAGTCGTTAATTCTGCACTTAGTGTACATTCTAAACACTCAATGCAACGTTTTTCTAACGCTCGGCATAGGCGGTTTTTAAACGCTCGCTCTTATAATTATTCTTGTTTCATTCCAGCGCTCGAAAATGGACGCGCGATAAAAAACGTCGCGTTTTAAAAGCGCGCGTTTGTACAGATGAAAATGCTTTTTTTCTGTATTTGATTTTAATTTAGGTAAAATATTTACTTTAGCCAATTTAATTAAAAAAATAAGGTAATGCACAATCTAACTAGGCACATTATAGTGTTTTTAAGGTTTCAAAATACAACCGTCAAATTGTAAACTGACTTGGAAGTTTTAAATTCAAGGTAATAGATAAGGATAGATTAAAAAAGTTCATTCAAAAGAAAATATAACTTTATTTCATTTGTTAGATCTATAAAATATAATAGATTCAGTTTACAATTTGCCGACAGTCTAGCCTAGTTAGTTTACAAACTGACATGTTTAAAACGTTAGCATCTTTGTACAAGGGTACGCAAAACTGCGATGATAGTCTTCAAGCGACTCAAATCTGCGATTTCAGTTTCTTAGCGACTCAAATCTGCGATATTAGTCTCTAGGTGACTAAAATCTGCGATTTCAGTTTCTTAGCGACTCAAATCTCCGATTTCAGTCTCCAAGCGACTCAAATTTCAGATTCCAGTCTCTAAGAGACTCAAATCTGCTATATTAATGTCCTCAAATCAGCGATTTAACTCTCCAAGCGACTCAAATCTCCGATTTCAGTCTCCAAGCGACTCAAATCTCAGATTCCAGTCTCTAAGAGACTCAAATCTGCGATATCAGTGTCCTCAAATCAGCGATTTTACTTTCCAAGCGACTCAAATCGGCAATTTCAGTCGCTAATCGGCTTCTTTGTACGAACCTTAGAGTAGCTTAGAGACTAGAATCGCATATTTGCGTTTGTCTTGTATACAAGCCGTACAGGGCCGTACAAGTGTTACATCACTATAGGAGGAGGAGGTCCCTTGCTTACTTTTGATTACATGGGGTCTAAATGATGTAAGCAGGAGTCCCTTACACTGAGTCTTCATTAGAACGATGTCACGCTAAAAAACAGGCATTACGTCGAAGCACAATCTCCGTGTATTGCGCGAATTCGGTCTAATAAAGACTTCGTATCAGCAAATAATTTTCAAAATATTGTATTGTGGTGTTATTTTATAAAAAGCTGTGTGTGTGTTATTTATATTTAATTTATTTGAAATCCAATTTTAAAACAATTTCTCATATTTATTCGATATTATTGTATTTCAATTTATCGTCAATTTACAAATGTATACACAACTGATCTGTATAAATGAATAGACTAAGTATTTTGTGCCAATTTGCTATTATTTTAGTGTAATTTCGCCATTTTGGCGAATAGTATAGTAGAATAGTAGCTTTGTTTTAGTAGCCTTGTTCGCACTAGAATAGTATTTTAGTCGAGCAGCCCGTAGCATTTATCCGAACAAAGAATTTACTACTGTTCGGACTCGTTTAAGCCTAAACCTACGCACTAGGGTAGTAATTTAGTAACTGAACGTGTCCGAACAGCAACATTTTAATAGAATAGATTAGTAAATCCCTCGTTCGGATACTTGCTACTCGCTACTCGACTAACATACTATCCTACTTGCCTATCCATTTATAGAAGTCAGTGTTTTATATCCCTAAAATGACGATAGTCAAAATGTGTCCATAGTATGCATTTTCAATGTAGTCAAAGCACATCTGACCCGTAAGGTCCAAAGGACCGCAATGTCTCGCTTACAGAGGTCTCTAATCAGTGTTTCTCGCTTATGTAGGTAGCTCGTTTATCTAAAGAATGACTTGCTTATGGAGGTTATGGTTTCTCTCTTATGCAGGATATATGACAATGACATTCGATAAGTCATATGCTTGTCACGTGTGAGATATCGAACATAAGCGGGCTTACCCAACATACTTTTCGATCGGCGATTTCGCTGATGGATTCGACAAAGTATGAAACTGACATTGACGTTCGATATCTCACACGTGACAATCGCATGATTCTATCGAATGTCAATGTCAGTTTCATACATTTTTGTCGATTCCATCAGCGACATCGGTCAGGTCAGATATCTTTGCCCATCTACCCAAATATAGTATAAAAACACTTAATTTTATTAAATTAACAAAAAACATGATTGCTTTTTTGGTTACGATTTCTTGTCCGTTCAGAATTGAAAGATTATATTGCAAATAAAATTGAGCTTTATTGTATTGGAGTAAAGTTTAATTTTCTATCTATGTATATAAACTAACTGTTGTGCGCGACTTCGGCCGCGGAGAATTTAGCAATATATCCTATGTTATTCGGGGATAATGTAGCTTTCTATGAGTGAAAGAATTTTTGAAATCGGCCCAATTATTGAGTTATTTCAATACATACAAAAATACAAAGTTTCTCTCTTTATAATATTAGTATAGATAAATAAATAATAAACCTTTATAAGTATCAAGAGCGTAAAGACGTAATTATTAAAATTTAACGTAATTTTTAAAAAGCTCAATTTTAATTTGCAATATATAAAATTCTTCGTGTGTTATGATTTCTATGTTTATAAACATTTTCGTGTACAATCGATATAAACCAAACGATTTCAAACGCCATTATAATAAGAGCGTCTTACTAAAGTCCATTAATTCTACGGCGAGTTCGTTTAAAAGACGTTTAAGCGACGCTTATATTTGAGTGGTTTTTTAATATTCGGTTGTAGATTCCTTATTTTTTTTAGCCACTATACAATATTTTTATTACACGCAAAATAAGTCGCTCTTTGCCTAATTTTATAATTTAGTAGATTTTTTTTATATTTGTACTAATTTTTCTTTAAGCATAATAATATACATTTTCATACATTTTTAATAAAAAAAACTTGGTTATTTTCTGAACTGACTTTTAGAGACCCAAATCTCCGATTTTAGTATCTTAATCGACAGCTTCATTAGACCGAGTTCGCGATAAAAGAGCTTCGTTTTTGTCGCGAACTCGGTCTAATGAAGCCGTAGGAGACTAAAGTCGGAGATTTGAATATCTTTCTAATAAGAGGTTATATTAAAAATGGTTGGCTTTAAAACAATAAAAATACATTCAGATTTACAAAAAAAAATCTTGACAATAAAATTAGCAGACTCAAAATTGTCATGTTGCTGTCAAAGTCGATATTATCCCCTTCCTTATCAAAACTTCGCTTAAATAGAAATCATAGGCTTCCACACTAAAAGTTAACATATCACAGCTGTCAAAAATGACAACTGTCAAAAACATACAAACTTGACAGCTTTCAATTTGACACCTTACTATAGCAACAACTGTCAACATAACACCTGAATACAATAACCACTGT
Source organism: Papilio dardanus tibullus (assembly GCA_013186455.1). Lineage (NCBI taxonomy): Eukaryota > Metazoa > Arthropoda > Insecta > Lepidoptera > Papilionidae > Papilio > Papilio dardanus. The sequence continues at coordinate 206,673 of QDHC01003331.1, read as the reverse complement.
CAAAATTCGCACCTGTCAAAGTGACACCTGTCAAGATGACGCTGCATCAGCGCGAGACTACAGTGGAAGTTTCAGTGTCAACTGTCAAAATTTACACTCGTCAAATTGACAACTGTCAAGCTTTACCTGTCAAAGTGACCACAATATGCACATCGCATCCAACCTGTCGGCCAGCGTCCGATAAACTTGTATAAATAAAATCCTATATACACATAAGCGTCTCTCAAAGACACTGTCAACTGTCAAAAGTTTGACAACTGTCAAATCACTGGACAAAACTTAACCGTGGTAACTATAGGCATCCGGGGGAGATCTTACAGGTGCACCCGTCACGATATTGTCCCGAGGCAACTGTCACGTGACAGGTCCGTCACTGTCACGTCACCGCGCCGAGTGACGCAGTCGTCATGAGCGCGTCAAGGCCGGCACGCGACCTTTGCGGATTACCTGCGGAACATGGGCACACTTATCAATGCGGTTACTATGGATGTTAGATCTTTGATGATTTTTTATATTATAAAGTGGCAAGCCATTCGCTGAAATAAGGAAGCGACTGCCCATAGACATCTGCAATTGCAGATGCGTTGCCTACTCTTAATCTACGGAGGAGGAGACGCACAGCAAACGAATAATTCCTCTTCCTATGCGTCCCCACCCCCGGAAAATCCACTTCCCCTTCCCATCATTTCCTTTATAATAGGATAGGAAGGGAAAGTGGAGTAAAAATGTGTCCTCCGACAGCACAGTTTATAGAGTGTAGAGGGAATATCTTCCATTTCACGCCTGTCTTCTGTGTGTGTGATATGTCAGAGCGAGACAACAAGTGCGAAGATGTTAAAGCTCTACCACTGTTTAAATATATGCCTATACCTTAGAAATAGAAAGATATAGAAGTGGCAATAGCGTATACGGTTGAGGGACAAAACATGTCTTATACTACGTCATACGTATGTCGTGTGTGCATCACTTTACGGCTTTAAACCAATAACATCATGTCTCAAGCCTTTGCCTGGGACGTATGAAAAATTAGTTCCCCAAAAATACGCTTGGAGCGCCACAATACTATATTGATATGTCACATTTGTTTGGGTCTTGGTCCTGGACCCAAACAAACAAAATCTCAAACGGAGAAAGGGACCAAAGATCTATGTCACTGTCTTAGACAAAGAAGACTATAGACCGCTGGATATACTTGTCTCATTCACACAAGAAAAAAGAAGGACTTATTTCGCTGTCTTGTAAAAGAACGAGATGGAATGCACTATCTTCTGTTTCACCCGGCGTGCCGGTTTTTTATATGGCAGCACTTCGGTATGCCCAAAATGCCTTTTTCTGTCAGCGTTTTATCACCATTTTTTGAATATAAAAGTTAACAATTCTTATTGTAAATAGTGAACTATTAGTGCAATGTCACTTCACATAAACACGGTGCGTTGTAGTGTTTTGGCGTGTAAAAGTGGCAGTGAAATATTCATGTCCTACATGTTTTGTCCCTTTCGGCGACACGCTGGCCAGCGGTCTTATATATTAATAGTCTAAGGTCACTGTCTTTGTCACGTTACTTATATTTCGTATAAATGTGTCACAGTCGCTGTCAGTTTGACATATGTCATGGCCTATACATACCTAGTCGTAAAACCTGTCCCTGTCCGGGGAGGCGCGCGGCGGGCGGGGCGCGGGCGCGGGCGCCGGGGCGGGCGCGGGCGCGGGGGGAGAGCCGCCGCAGTTCAAAAAGTCCCAAACTAATATTGTATCATCGTGCGATGAGGATACAATTTGAAACTCGTCAAATTGTAATCTGAACACACGACCTGTGTGCTCCTGTAATGAAAGAAAAATAAATTATAAAGAGAAGAAATAACTATTGGACCAATTTCACATTATCCCCGAGTAACATAGGTTATTTTTTTTTATTCCACACGACCCAAGTAGAAGGCAACAACTTGTTTTAGGAAATTCTTTGTTATATGTCTGCCACCATTCAAGTGTAAGTCGCTTGGAGACTAAAATCGCAGATATGTGTAGGCTTTGTATAAGGTAAGGGTAAGGAACGTATATCATGTCAACTCAGAACGTATATCATGTCAAGTCAGAACGTATATCATGTCAAGTCAGAACGTGTATCATGTCAACTCAGAACGTATATCATGTCAAGTCAGAACGTATATCATATCAACTCAGAACGTATATCATGTCAAGTCAGAACGTGTATCATGTCAACTCAGAACGTATATCATGTCAAGTCAGAACGTATATCATATCAACTCAGAACGTATATCATGTCAAGTCAGAACGTATACTCAACTCAGAACGTATATCATGTCAACTCAAGACGAGTGTCGCGTCATTTCCACTCAGACCGTGTAGCGTGTCGACTCAGGACGTATGTCACGTACGTCATGTCAACTTAGGACGTGTCATATCATATTAGAACGTGTATCACGTCAACTCTAGACGTGTGTCACGTGTGTCATGCCAACGCCCTCGTGAAAAATGGATTTTTTGTACCCCCACGGTAGTACCGTCAAGTATTACTTCGTTGGGGTGGTCTCGACGAGCTGCTGTGAGTCGTGTGTCACGTGTGTCATGGTGTGTGTCATGTACCCCCGATGATGACTTACGACCAGTGTGCGCAGACAGAGGTCCTGGTGCGGCGTGCGCACGTCGAGAGCAGCGCGCAAGTCCCACACCTTTATCTTGCCGTCGTAAGCGCCGCTTACTATCCTTTTGTTGTCGAAACTGTAAAAAACATACAATATCCTTTCTTACTCGTACATAGTATAAAACAATAACGCTTTTTTATGTTTGTCCCTATATATGCTTGAATCTTTAAAACTACGCAACGGATTTTGATGCGGTTTTTTTTATAGATAGAGTGATAAGGGAGGTTTACATATATAACTAGCGACGCGCCCCGGCCTCGCACGGGTTCAATCATTGTTAATATGGCTGTTATATACAAGTTTTGCACCCGTGCGAAGCCGGGGCGGGTCGCTAGTTTAATAATATAACTGTAAAACTGTATTACCAAATTGTAAAATTGTATTATTATGTAAAATTTATATTTTCATTTTAAAATTGCACGACTAGACCGATAATTACATAATCAAAATGTAAAACTGCGATTTAATTATGAAATACAATTATGAAACTGTAAAATTATAAAATTAAATTGTAAAAAATAAAATTGAATCGTATAATTGCATAAGTATTGTGTAAAATCTCATATTTCAAATGTAAAATTGCTATTAAATTGTAAAATATTATAATAAAACTGTAAAAATAGGGTTATTAAACTGTAAAGTTTACTACTTAATTGTAAAATTGCATCACTGAACTGTAAAGTATCCTAATTAATATGTAAAATTTCTGTAAAATAGCCTAACCAAACAGTAAAACCCCAATAAAACTATAAAACCCCAACCAAACAATAAAATCCCAAAGTGTAATACATACCGTATACATCTAACCAGTTCTTCATGTCCCTCCAGCACTCGTATACACTGTCCGCACTCAATGTCCCACAGTCGTATAGTGTTGTCCGACGAGCCTGACACCACCAGCCTGTCCCGGTACTGCAGGCAGGCGATGCCACGCTTGTGACCGTTCAGTGTGCGAACAAACTCACACGATGATGTGTTCCATACCTTTAAATTTAGTTTTTTTATATTACGACTGTCAACAATCCCTTTAAGTAATAAAAACTTTTTTTTTTTGGCAACTCTACGGTTTTATTGCACTTGGTTTCGAGATGGAATTATTAATAAAGGAAAAATATATAGCGTCGGTGGCTCAGGGGTTTAGCTCTTGACTTGTAATGCAGGTCCCGAGTTCGAATCCCGACATAACAATGTATTTCATTTGTACATATTTACGCGCTTACGGTGAAGGAAAACATCGTGATGTCTGCACATTAAAGAAGTTCAAAGATATGTGTATTCACGTAAAATACGTGCTAATCGTGGAGTTGCGGAAAATGGAGCCCATCATGAGTCGAAACCTTTAACCTTTTTTTTAATTGGTAAAAATCATGCATTTATAACATACTAGCTAATGTGCGCGACTTCGTTCGCTTGGAATTAAATAATATATCCTATGTTACTCGGGGATAATGTAGCTTTTTAATAGTGAAAGAATTTTTGAAATCGGCCCAGTTATTGAGTTATTTCAATACATACAAAAATAAAAAGTTTCTCTCTCTATAATACTGGTCATAAACTCAAAAACTACTGAACCGAATAAAAAAAAAATCTTTCACAATTTTCTAGCAACACTATCCTTAGATGTCATAAACTATATCCATCTATACATACAAAGTCAAGTGTAACAATTAGTTTAAAATTAGGGTTAACAATCCCGTATTGCGGGATCCCGCATTATCTTGCGGTCATATACGAGAAACATTATATGCAGCAAACATATTTTTCTGTAACTATATTTGTAGGGTATACAGTTAATAGATAAATAGTCGTATTTGAAGTAATATCAAATACTTTCATTCCACTCTATAAGAATAAAAACTTAATAAAATTACGCAGTTCATAATGGCGCGAAAACGACTCAGCGTGTGCAATTAAGTTAAAAAAATATATTTAAGGACGAATCGTTAAAGCAGTCCGTATATTAAAATCATAGTTTCAATTATTTTTCCGTCTGAAGCTTACAGACGTGAATTCGGCAAAACGGTGCGGGATCCCGTACTGCGGGATTGCAAGCCCTAGTTTAAATAAAACTCACTTTAATAGTCCTGTCACCGCTCGCGCTGACAATATACTTCTCATCGAAGTCCACGACGTTGACAGCGGCGCGGTGACCGACGAGCACGCGGCGCAGCATTATCTCCGTCGTGGACGTCATGTCCCACACCGCTATGGAACGATCCTTTGGAGAAAAACAACATTAATATATATGAAACAAATACATATAAAATAAAATTAAAAAAATAAAAAAGCCTTTTATTCCATGAATTACACAATGAAAATATTAATTAATCGATTCAAAATTGTAACAAACATGGACCCCAAACAAATACATATATGGGACCAAAAATCTGTGTTGCTGTCTTTGTCTCATTACGTATATTTAGTATAAATGTGTCTCGCTCACTCAGTATGACATAAATGTCAACTTTTATCTATGATTTCACGTCTATCTTGCCTCTTATATTAGTACCCCACGGCTTCATTAGACCGAGTTCGAGATAAAATGAACCTTACACCGAAGCGAAATCTCTATTTTTATCGCGAACTCGGTCTAATGAAGCCGTGGGGTAATAAAAAAACATGAATGGGACACTAAATAGCATAGTAGATAAGATAGAAGTGAAATCATAGATAAAAGATAACATTTATATCATACTGAGTGAGTGAGACACATTTATACTAAATATATTTAACGCGACAAAGACAGCAACACAGATCTTTGGTCCCATATATATCATTATTTGTTTTTTTTTTGTAATGTAAATATATTTTCTTTAATCATCATTATTGACCTAAGTTTATTGTTTTTATTCCTGGATAGGCTAGAAACCTCTGTAAGCGATAGTCACTGTATGGTCCCGAGGGATAATTTCCATAAGGGAGAAACTCGGATTAGAGAGAAACCTCTATAAGCGAGAAAGTCGTATTAGAGAGAAACCTCTGTAAACGAGAAACTCGGATTAGAGAGACACCTCTATAAACGAGAAACTCGGATTAGAGAGACACCTCTATAAACGAGAAACTCTGATTAGAGAGACACCTCTATAAACGAGAAACTCTGATTAGAGAGAAACCTCTTTAAGCGAGAAACTCTGATTAGAGAGAAATCTCTATAAGCGAGAAACTCTGATTAGAGAGAAACCTCTATAAAGCCTTGTACACAATAGTATAGTATTTTAGTCGAGTAGCAAGTAGAAAGTATCCGATCAAAGGATTTACTAATCCATTGTACTAAAATGTTGCTGTTCGGATACGTTTAGTTACTAAATTACTACCCTAGTGCGTAGGTTTAGACTTAAACGAGTCCGAACAGTAGTAAATCCTTTGTTCGGATGCTACTTGCTACTCGACTAAACTATCCTGGTACAAGACTTAAGCGAGACAACTATCGCTTAGCCAGGTTCCTGTAGTTACTAATTACCTTGCTGCACGTCACCATCATGCCGTTACAAAACCTAAGATGTAGAACAGCCTCGCAATGATGTATCAGAGTGTTGAGCATCGCGCCGGTGGCCACGTCCCACACGCGCACCGTGCTGTCCGACGAGCCGGATATTATCGCCCTCTCGTCGTACTGCAGGCAGAGCACTGACCCCGTGTGACCCTGCAGCTCCTGGGGGAGGAAACAGCATGGAATGAAGCGAGTGGCTCCGAAAGTCCGGCGTGCTGAACGGGAACGGCGAAGAGCCAGCGAAATTGACTATAGGAGCTAATAAGACTGCACGAAGGAAAAGCAAGATTGCAAAGACCACCCCCAAGAAGTAATAACTTGACGGTAAAGCCGTGGGGGTACAAAAAGTCCATAAATAGGGTCGTTTAGTCGGTATGGGTCTTATGTTAGGTGAACACCAATGAGCCTGAGACACACCGGACATTTAGGTCCCAAATCTGATAGTGATGTAGTGTACTTATTCATTTTATACATTTTATATTTCCTTATTTATAACATTTGTCACACTACATTTATTTCATAACATACATATTTTATTTACAGATATTTATAATAACGTATTTATTAATATTCATTTATGTATCTCACACCACACACGCACTAAATCTTTATAAACAAAAATTAAATACTTATCTACAAACTTAGCTCAACAGACGTACTTTAATTTTATATTAGTAAGAGCGTACGGCACAGCGCCATCGCGCGGTTGTTATGGACAACCGATCCAGTTTTTGCGAGTGACACGGCGGACCGCGAAGCCACGCCGCCGCGACATTACGGTTTGACACAAGTTTACAACGTTCGCGCTCCATTTGCCTTTTGCTATCTTTCTCTTATTTAAGTTCTCTTCTGGTGTTTCTCCTAGTTATTTACTTTGTCTATTTGTGCTCGTGTATGTGTGTGAAAATAAACTGTTAAAAGTTATAGTGGTCATTATTCGCCGCCCGGCGACTACATCCATACCTACCACTAAAGTGCCTTAAGGCATTTCTTAATCTATAAAAAATAGTTCGTGGAGACTTGCTGTGTCACTAGCCTTTTTTATAGTATAAAGTGACCAAGCGGCCACATATACTCGCTGAAATAGCAAAGCCCTGCCCATAGACATCTGCAATTACAGATGTCTTGCCTACCCTTAATCTACAGAGGAGACGGACATTGAGATAATTTCTCTCCCTATGCGTTCCCTCCATCGGAAAATACAATTCCCCTTCCCATCAAAGTACTAGCCATGTCAGTGACTAGCCTCGGTAAACGACCCACAGACAGTGTGAAGCCTTGTACGCACCAGGATAGTATTTTAGTCGAGTAGTATATAGCAACACTTTTAGTTACTAAATTACTATCTTAAAGCGTAGGTTTAGGCTTAAACAAGTCTGAACATAATAAATACTTTTTACTCGTCCCCTCCATGTCTAACTTCATTCGACTTGCTTGTCTAACCGACTAGAATCACTCTACTTGTCCCACCACCGTGCAAGTGACTTGCCCAAGTCAATTAATAGCTTGTCACCCTAACTCACGCCGTCTGTGGAGTCATCTCCCCCACCACTGTGTCGTTAACAAGTCTTACTTCATCACAGACACATATCACATTATTTTAAATCACTGTTTGAACTTAAAATAAAAACATTGATACAAGTCTAGGAATCGAACCCAAAAACTATGAATAAACAATTATTACAACATTTTTTTCCTTATTTTCAAAAAAAATCTATTATTAACCAACTTCCAAAAGGACATTCTCAATTCTGTATGTTATTTTAAAGTCATTTGAATTGACGTAATGACATGTCAATGACACTATGACATACCTTGACACACTGCAACGTCTTCCTGTCCCATATCTTTATAGTATTATCTCTGAGACCGGAAACTATTTTATTGTCATCGTATTGCAGACAATAAACACCTTTCGAATTCTCCGAACGACAATTTATCCTCTGAAAATAATAATCATAATCTATACTAATATTATAAAGAGAGAAACTTTGTATTTTTGTATGTATTGAAATAACTCAATAACTGGTCCGATTTAAAAAATTCTTTCACACATAAAAAGCTACATTATCCCCGAGTAACATAGGCTATTATTTAATTCCACGCGGACGAAGTCGCGCACAACAGCTAGCAATATAAAGAGAAAAGATTTTTTATTTTTGTATGTATTGAAATAACTCAATAACTGGACCAATTTCAAAAATTCTTTCATCATTAGAAAGCTACATTATCCCCGAGTAACAGGCTACAGTCAAAGCTCGATAACCGAGAAACATCTGAAACGAGAGTCATTCTATGGTCCCAACGAGCTACCTTCATAAGCGAGAAACTCGATTAGAGACAAACCTCTATAAGCTTATCCGCTTGGGACATAGTTTTAGAATAAATTAAAGTTTATTTATACTAATGAACAAGGTTTTCTTTAAGTATTTTTATATGTAACATGTTAACTCCAAAACTACTCGGACAATTTCAAAAATTCTTTCACTTAGAGCTAAATTATCACCGAGTGCCATATAACACGCAATATTATAAAGAGAGAAACTTAGTATTTTTGTATGTATTGAAATAACTCAATAACTGGGCCGATATCAAAAATTCTTTCACTCATAAAAAGCTACATTATCCCCGAGTAACATAGGCTATTATTCAATTCCACGCGGACGAAGTCACGCACAACAGCTAGTATCACACAAAGTCGAAGGAAACTACCTAGGATGGGCCTCACCTGTAAATTATGTCTACCCATTCTCCAGTTGTCTTCAATAGACTGAATGTCTTGGATGATCTTGGGGTATAACTGACGGTAGAAACTGTGCGAAGGATGCTGACAGCCCGGCTTCGGTTTAAATAAATATAATATCCTGGAAAAAAGGTTATATTCAATAGAGAATAGAGAAATATAATCTATACTAATATTATAAAGAGAGAAACTTTGTATTTTTGTAAGTTTTGAAATAACTCAGGAACTACTGGGCCGATTAAAAAAAATATTTCACCATTAGAAAGATAATGTCTAAGATAACTGGCAACAGCTAGTATGTAACATAATAGTGATCATCCACATTTTATTAGTGCAGATTTTTTTTAAAGTACTCTTTTTTTAATATTGAAATAGTGAAGAGACCGCTGCCCATAGACATCTGCAATCTCAGATGCGTTGCCTACCCTTAATCTACAGAGGAGACGCATTGGAAGGGGATAATTCCTCTTCCTATGCGTCCTCTCCCAGTCAAAGCCAATTCCCGTTCCCACCATTTCCTTATAAGAAAAGGATAGGACGGGAAGATGGACTAAAACAAGGCCTCCAGCACCAAACTTGGTAAGCCTTGTTCGCACCAGGACAGTATTTTAGTCGAATAGCAAGTAGCATTTATCCGAACAAAGGGTTTACTACTGTCCGGACTCTAAGCCTAAACCTCCACACTAGGGTAGTAATTTAATAACTAAACGTGTCCGAACAACAACATTTTGGTAGAATAGTTTAGTAAATCCTTTGTTCGGATACTTGTTACTTGCTACTCGAAATACTATCCTAGTGTGTACAAGAAACACGGAATTGCTTCCATTAGCCGCGTGTGTTCTGTGTGTGTGGTATGTCAGAGCGAGACAATTCGTGCAAAGATGTTAAAGCCGGCTCTACCACTGTTTAAATAAAAGTCTATGCGCACACAACTTACCATCCCCTCCTTTCCGCGAGCCCCCTCCACAAGGAGTCAGTCCTGACCTTCCTCTCCACCAGCTTCTTCCACAGCATACCCTCAGAGATGACGCGCTGCCACTCTCTGCACACCAGCTCGGCCGCGCACAGGGAGTTCGCGTCCAAGTATGATAGAATATTCTCTGCTACGTGGTCTAAACCTTTTTCTGCAATTCGTATACGGTCAAACTTCAATAAGCGAGAAATTGATTAGTGAGAAACCTCTATAAACGAGTCACATTTTGGTCCCAAACGTCTTCCATAAGCGAGAATCTCGTATTAGAGAGAAACCGCTATATATCCAGAGATTATGACTGTATTTAAAAAATATATGTGGCACTCGTACCCAACATTATGCCTAAATAGGTTTTTTCTGATGTGACGGTAGGAAAAAAAAACAATGTCACCATTGTATGGGTTCATCAACCCAATAGAAATATCCATGTGAATTTACCGCTTTAAATAAAAAAAAAAACTAAGTAAAAAAAAAACACTTTTATGTATGTTTTTTTCGATTTTCATATGTACATATTTACCGACGCTCTTAGGTGAAGGAAAACATCGTGATGTCTGCACATATGTAAAGAAATTCAAAGATATGTGTATTCACGCAAAATACGCGCTAGTCGTGGAGTTGCGGAAAATGGAGCCCATCATGGGTCGAAATCTTTTATGTAAGTAGTATAATGCGTATTACTCTAGAAACTATATATATCCCAAAATTCATTCGGATCAGTTCATTATGTACTTAGCTTACCCAAACTTGTGCATTTTTAACCAACTTCCAAAAGTAGGCTATCAATAATATTTTTATGTACTAGGAGTTACACTACTCTAATACAATGAAAAGGTTAAAGGTTTCGACCCATGATGGGCTCCATTTTCCTTCACTCCACGACCAGCGCGTATTTTGCGTGAATACACATATCTTTGAATTTCTTTACATATGTGCAGACATCACGATGTTTTCCTTCACCTAAGAGCGTCGGGTAAATATATACATATGAAACACATTGTTATGTCGGGATTCGAACTCGGGACCTGCATTACAAGTCAAGAGCTAAACCACTGAGCCACCGATGCTCTATCTCTAATACAATTTACGTCAGTCTTTTAAACTCTCAACAAAATTGAATCGCGAACGCGACAAAGTTAGTCACAAAATGCTGTTTTATTATTATATTTAATACGGATTCGATTCGTTTGTTTTGAAATCATTTTAAACAAACGTTTGGGTCTTTTATTTATCGCTGAGGCAGTACAAAGTCTAGCGGCTCAGCTAGTAAACTATATAAATCGTTCTCGTCTCTAGTAACTCACTTGGCAGCATACTGATGAAGTCTCGTTGCAGCATCGGCTTCAGATAGGCATTGATATGTCCGTGCTGATAGTGACACATGCGAGCCAACAACTGCTCCACAAATTCCACCTAAAAAACACATTAATCATACTAAAATACGAAAATTACTATGCATTTCTGTTAATCTATACTAATATTATAAAGGAGAGAAACTTTGTATTTTAGTATTTTTGTTTGTATTGAAATAACTTAAGAACTACTGGACCGATTTCAAAAATTCTTTCACCATTAGAAAGCTACATTATCCCCGAGTAACATAGGCTATATTATTTAATTCCCCTCGAACGAAGTCGCGCACAACAGCTAGTTTACTAATATTAACCACTCCAGGTAAGCTTGGAAAAGCTATTCGAATATCGGGATTCGAATCCACGACCGCTAGATTCAGTCCGTACAAATCATTAGGCTATTGGCGTTTTTAAATTAACATCACCAGCTCACTATATGTCCCTATCAAGGGGCTCGGAGCCTACCCTAGACTAGGCCATAGTCAACACTGTCCCAGTGCGTTCACACATATCTTTGAATTTCTTCACCCATGTCCAGCAACACAATGTTTTCATTTGGTATAAATGTAGAACATTTTTCTTCTGAGTCAGAAAATAATTAAATCGACCACATACGTTCAGTTTAAACTGTACATTTAAAACAAACTATATAGATCAATTTGAACCACACAGTCGAACTGTACAGTAAAAACTGAATGTTTATAGCCGCTTCATATTTGATATCTTACTCTTTTTTACAGCAAAGTGAAAACCGTTCATCCACGCCCATAGACATCCACAATAGTAGAGGAACCAAAGTGGTTTTTTTTTCTCTCTTTACTGCTGCTATTGCTCATACAGCATCCTTATTATGTTTAACGTTAATAGCTCCTTAATAGAACCAAAGCGTTGCCTCCTTACTGACGGACCCTTATCAAAATACTTAAGTATCAGGTACATACCTGGTCGGTTTCGTTCCATCTTGAGAATAGATTCAAACATGTGTTCCTCTCCGCCACGTAAGCTGCTCCGCTGGGCGCGGGCCGCACTCCTGTGTCTAACGATGTTAGAGATGTCACCTGGAAGATATAATATTGCTTATAAATAGGGGCACAGAAATTTCGTATTTACGAAATAGATTGTTAATTATTATCGTATCGCCCGAGATGCGACTCGCGTCAATTGAACTTGAGTGAAGCTCGTTTCGGACGAAACGTTCGACGCGACTTTATGGACACGAACTGACTCGACAGAACGAAAGCTTCCGAGTCTCACTCGTTCGTCGCCTATCGCTTGAGTCGTGGACGCTGAAAGCTTCTTCAGCATATACGATGTCGTCGTAACGGACCGAAGAACGACGCTTAAGGAGTCGAATGTTCGAATTTCTACAATGTTATCTTTTTATTAATTAAAATTTTTTAATGTTAAATCTTGTACATACTTTGAAATTTTGTATTTGTTAAACTTTACTTTCATATTTAGTAATCAAATCACTAAACAAGTATTTTTGTTTAATAAACACCTGATTTACTCAAATTTTTATAATTTCGAAAGTATAAATGCGAAATTTTAAAATTTTGAAAAATATAAATGCGAAATTGGTGATTTTTTTTGCGAATTTTCCGTGACTCTACTTATAAGTACTTTAAGCTGGTTACTGAAGTTCAGTTTAAACTGTACATTTCGGGCAATTGCACAGGTCAAACTGACGGGTATAGACAAAATTGAGAACTGTAAAGTTCAAATGTGCGGTTCAAATTGACGTGTATACGTCTTTTTAAATGCACAGTTAAAAATGTACAGTTAATAACGGAACGTTTATAGCATGCTTTATGCTACACAGACGAACATGGAAAAGAGAGTCTAAGAGACATTGGTCTAGCTTATAGAGGTTTTCCGCATTGAGAAGAGAATGATTCTCGCTAATAGAGGTATATCCAGGCTTATACAGGTTTGACTGTATGTACAAATCTTACACTAATCTAAGATGTAACTCAGCATTCACACGGGCGCTTTTTCAACGCGCGCTAAAAAAGCGTAGATAGAAAAAAGCATTTCCAAGTAATTGTTCACACGGCCGTGCTTTTAAATTGTCATCGCGTATTGAATTTTACAGCGATCATATGAGCGAGGGCGTTAAAAAAAACGCCAACGCAGACGTTAAAAAAGCGTCCGCGTAAATTATTCTTACTTATAGTCGAACCTGGACAACCGAGATCATATATAACTCCATATTTTTATTTAAAGTAAATATTTTTAAGAAGATTACAAAAATAAGAGAAAAAACAAGATGCATAAAAATTTACAAACTACAGTCGAACTCGGATAAACGAGAATCCAAGGGACCGCGATATTTGTCTCGCTTATTGAGGTGTCTCTCTAATACGAGTTTCTCGCTTATGATGGTAACTCGTCGGGACCAGAACGACTCTTGCTGTAATTTTACTATTATATTTTTAAACAATAGTACATTTATAAACTATAAATTGTATAGTCTAAGCATTTAGATATATTATGACAACAATTTATAATAACACTAACTGTCGCCCGCGACCGTACGCGAGGCATCACTACATAGTATAAAACAAAGTCGCTTTCTCTGTCCCTATATCTATGTATGCTATCTTTAAAACTACGCAACGGATTTTGATGCGGCTTTAATAGAGTTATTGAAGATGAAGATTTATATGTTTATCATCCTTTAAATAGTGGAGAAATACTGTTATTTTTTAGGTTTCTAATGTCGTGAATAGTATTTTTTTTCGCATTTCTGTAGTGTATTTATAAGCATTGCACCCATGTGACGCCAGGGCAGGTCGCTAATTAAAATATATAAGCAATATTACTTGATAAATTTGAGATTGTATTGCATCACTCCTTAGGGTAGGCTCCGTGCCTCGGTGGGGACGCATAGTGAGCTGGTGATGATACATCACATTAGAGACTTAAATTGTCAATTGTCCATGCTTCTATAGGAGAGACGGAGATGTAATAAATGGAGGAAAATCGTATCATAAATTAACATTATCTTTAAAGTAAAAAATTAAAATATTGCAAGCTTAAGGAAAATCTTACTTTTAAATAACAATTGTTTTTAACTTATTTATAGATTACTAGCTGTTGTATGTGACTTCTTCCGCACTAGGCTATGTTACTCGGGGATATATCTAATAATGAAAGAATTTATTAAAATCTGCCCAGTTGTTGAGTTATTTCAATACATACAAAAATACAAATTCCTCATTATAATATTAGTATAGATGAAAAAGAACTGATAAGTTCATGCAAGAGTCTAGGACATACTGTGATCCATAGCCTCTGGGTTAAATTTCCTACTCTTGTCGAGCCCCTACCAACGGGCCACACTAGACGGGGCATGGATGTTGGATTTACATGCAAAAATAATCTATTGAACCTCTTTCATAAACACCATATCCTTTTATTTTTCTCTGGCTTTAATTGACATATATTGATGATTTGACTTTCGTGTGTCATGTTGATTTAATAATATATATAAGATTAAAATATATAATTTAATATCGTAACTCTACATTTCCTTTACTTATAACCTTTGAGAATCCCATAATGAACAAACTAACATGGACTCTACAAACCAGTCAGAAGACGGAGGAACACTGTAGTTTACTGTAGTCCGGACCCCTCTGGGTTACAGGTTGATATAAAAGATACAATTTTGTATGTATTCGTGCAAAGAAAAGATAAAATCGAGAATAATCTAGAAAAGATTTGTTAAGCAAAGTAATATTTACATAATAAAATCAGTGGCCAAGCTATAATAAAATTATTCAACTGAAAAACTTACTTGATGTAGTAAAAAATACATTTTATATACATCAATATAAAGAGGACAGATTTTTTTTTATAAGAGAGGGGACAAACGCGTTAACACCGAGGTGGTCAACGACGCCCATGGACATTTGCAACACCAGAGGAACTGCAAATGCGTTGCCGGCATTTTATAAGAGACTAGCTGTTGTTCGCAACTTCGTCCGCGTGGAATTAAAAAATATAGCCTATGTGACTCGGGGATAATGTAGCTTTCTATGAGTGAAAGAATTTTTGAAATATGTACAATAGTTTTTGATATAGAAGGGGACAAACGAGCGGCGTGAACACCGAGGTGGTTAATGACGCCCATGGACATTCGCAACACTGAAGGAACTGCAAATGCATTGCCGGCCTTTTAAAAAAAGGTAGACTTGCTTCTTGAAGGACCCTAAGTCGTATTAGTTCGGAAATACCACCGAGGACAGACCATTCCACAGCATGGCAATGCGTGAGACGAAATTCCTCGAGAAACGCAAAATAGATTTGTGTTATTTGTATGAAACTCAAACTACTGGGACGATTTCAAAAATCCTTTCACTGTTAGAAAGCTACATTATCACTGAGTAACATAGGATATATTAGTTAGTTAGTTGTATGGGCTCGTTTTCCGCAAGTCTACGACCAGCGCGTATTTTGCGTGTGAGCAGGGCTAGGGATCACTTTAGCCAACCCAACTCTCCGAAGAATCTCAAGAACAAAACATAGGATATATTATTAAATTTCATGACAATTATTTTATGAGCAAAAGCTAGTTTACTTTATAAATATCTGTGCTATTGATATACATTCAAACTTGGATAAACGAGAACTGCATTAGTGAGAACCATCTACAAGCAAGAGCCATGGTATAGTCCCGAGGGACATATTTTCATAAGCCAGAAAAATGGGACTAAAGAGAAACCTCTATAAGCGAGTTATATCGCGGTCCCTTGGATTCTCGCTTATCAAGGTTGGACTGTACATATATTTTTGCAATTATATTATAACAATAGTAGTGTAGTTGGACCCAGGATGGGCTCCATTTTCCGCAACTCCACGACTAGCGCGTATTTTGAGTGACTTAACAAATATCTTTGAATTTCTTCGCCGATATGTGCAGGTTGTATTATATATATATCTAGCATTGTATAACAGTACTGTATTGTCTGAACATGAGTATTGAAAATTACGAAATCACTTCGAAAGTGGCACACTACTGTATTTCTTGTTACGTACGTTATGTACAGTTATTTACAGTTAACTGAATAGAAAGGAAGTTTTTAAGGATGTCACGCCAAGTTTACATTGATGGGTGACAAGTTTTTTTTACAAAAATTTCGATGTACGAAACTTTTGGAATGGTTTTTTATGGTTACCATGACGAAAAAGTCCGATTTTGTTCAATAACACGCTTTTAAGAGGATATTAAAGTGTTTTTATTTATAAATGAGTCATAGAAAGTGCACTTTTATGTACGAAAACGACAAATGTAAACTTTTTAAACTTAAAATTAGGTTAAAAAAAGTTCAAAGCAATATCCGCAATGCAGGAATGTGTAAGAAGTTTTATAGTTATTTTTAGAATTTAATGAATCAATACTTAATTTAACTGAAGATATGAAATCATACATTTTAAGGATAAATTGTCCTTTCTCCGAAATTATTATTTCAGCTAGGAGGGTGTTGAAAGACAAAGATGGCGGATATTCCATGACATTACTACATTGCTCCAATTAAATTTATAGAACAATACCTTCGGTGTCGGCGGATCTTCGACATTCCAATCAGTCTCCATTTTTGCTATTTCACTAAACACATTAATTATATTACACAAATGTCAACACGAAAACGGCACCACTTTGCTAAAATAAATTCATCTTTCTCATGACGTCAAGCACTATTATTTTCTTTCAAAAAGCTGAGAAACTATTGGCAATAGATACGCGTCCTTTTACCAACCTTTTACCAAATGACAGATAATGTTCAGTCGTTCGGATATTCGTACTACGTAACTGAAACAAGATTCATTTAATAACATTTTTTATCTCTTACAAGATATTGTAGCGATTCTTAATATTAAAAATATTTAGTACGTTAAAAACTAAATCATTGCTTCAAATCGTATAACTTTAAAACCTAAAACACTAATAAGAAGTTTGAAGGACGCTTCCAAAAGACGATAACATCAAACTATCCGAACCAAAAATCGATGTTCATGGCAACATTTGGCTTAAATGTCTTTGTTACCAGGCCATAAAATCTCAACAAAACATGGCAACGTTGAGATTTTATGTGTCAAATCATGATTGACAAATTGACAATTTGTCTTCTCACTTTCTCATCTTTTCGTTTAAATAATTTTATGAAATTTGTTATTTAATGGCCTATATTTTAATCGTTTTATGCATTTTAAAACTTTGTCTATACGAAAATGTTTAATTACCTAGAAAATTTAACAGTACTAAATCTATATCTACATATCTTTTACAATATTTATTAGTTTTTATTTCAAGTGTAGTGAAGAAAAACAAACAATCGATTCGAGATTATTGTGCTAATGAATTACCCTTTGCTATCAGGTGAGTTATTAAACTTATTTGCAAAATGTTTGTAATATAAATCATTGGTCGCATATAACTATTGTTAGGTGAAAGGCGTTCGGCCGAAACTAATTGCCTTTGTCTATTAAAAACCGTGGGAGTTTATTACAATTACATGTACAAAAAATATATTTACGTATGGTTAGATGGATGTTTGTATATTTAAGGATTCAGTCCATTTCAACCACACAGAAGACAGGCGTCAAATGGAAGCAATTCCGTGTTTCATCTGATGAGTGTGGTGTCGGAGGACAAATTTTAGTCCACTTTACTTCTTATCCTTTTTTTATAAGAGAAGGGGAAGTGGATTTGGTGGGGCAGAGGATGCGTAGGAAGAGGTATGATCCTCTTTCTGTGTGTCTCTTCCCCCATAGACTAAGGGTAGGCAATGCATCTGCAATTGCAGATGTTTATGGCCAACGGTTGCTTTGCTCTTTTAGCGAATCCATGTGGCCGCTTGCTCGTTTGCCACTTTATAATATAAAAGGAATTACATTAGGGACAAAATTAAATAAAAAATTATATTAAGAGGCCACTCTATTAGCATTTTTGTACTAAGCATCTAAAGAAATCACTAATTTTCACAATAGATTATTATTATTATAATTTTTTTTTATTTTTTAAGGCATTGGATATCAGTGTCTTTAGCCTACAACCGTAGACAGAGAAAACATAGACCGCTGGATATATTTGTCTCATTCACACAAGAAAAAGAAGGACTTATTTTCATGTCTTGTAAAAGAATGAGATAGAATGTACTATCTTCTGTTTCCCCGTTAGCCGTATATTTCACTGCCACTTTTACACCCCAAAACACTACAACGCACCATGTTTATGTGAAGTGACATTGCACTAATAGTACACAAATTGTTTACAATAAGAATTGTTCACTTTTATATTAAAAAAAATGGTAATAAAACACTGACAGTTTTGTCATACCGAAGTGCTGCCATATAAAAACCCGGCACGCGGGGTGAAACAGAAGATAGTGCATTCTATCACTTTCTTTTACAGGACATGGAAATAAGTCCTTCTTTTTCTTGTGTGAATGAGACAAATGTATCCAGCGGTCTATGTTTTCTCTGTCTACGATATCCGACATATTTTGTCCCTTTCGTTGACGCACTGGCCAGCGGTCTTAATATATTAATAGTATAAGCCTACAACAGATTATGCAAAATAATTATTGCCATATATAAAAAAGTGTTGCCATATAATTAATGTTTTATATTCCAGTGAAACAATGTTGGGTGACGATGTTGAGAAGCGACACGAGCCGCCCGGCGTCAACTCGCGTTCTCTGAGTGTCGCGCACACCGCCGCTGACCTAGAGGTACACTGTTAAATATAGTATTCACAACAACAACACAACTAACGCCCGTAACCCAGAGGGGTAGGCAGATACAACGGACCTCCATTTGACACGATCCTGACACATCTCTCACGCTTCTACATTGCATCTACGCATACACGACGGTTACGCGTGCTCTTAATACCGGCCTTCTTGGGTAATTCCTTAATTTGTCCGGTCAAAGTCCGCCTCGGGCGACCCCGTACAACACGTCCACTCACTTTCGCATCATAAATCTTCGTCAATCTGCATTCATTCATCCTCTCGACATGGCAATCATCAAAATATTCACAATATCTATACTAATATTATAAAAAGAGTAACTTTATATTTTTGTATGCATTGAAATAACTTAAGAACTACTGAGTAACATAGGCTATTATTTATTATATTAATTATTTCCACGCGGACAACAGCTGGTTTAAAATAAAAAAAATGTAGGAAACGCAAAAAGCTGGCCCAGTGTGGATTAGTTGACTTCATACTTATGTTTGAATTTCTTCGCCGATATGTGCAGGTCACGATGTTTTTCCTTCACCATCATTACTTAAGCTTCCTAAGGAAAGGGTTTGTTAAGCACATTAATGGGAAAAGAGTCCTTTTTTATTACATCCCTTCTTTTTATAAACACTCTTGCTTTCGCCTTTTGCGTCGCCTTGCTTTGCTTTTGCTTTATGTAAAGCCGTAAAAAAAAGGCTGAAGGTTTCGGCCCATGATGGGCTCCATTTTCCGCAACTGCACAACTAGCGCATATTTTGCGTGAATACACATATGTTTGAATTTCTTCGCCGATATATGCAGACATCACGATGTTTTCCTTCACCTAACAATGTCGATAAATATGTACATATGAAAATCGAAAAACACATTGGTACATGGCGGGATTCGAACTCGGGACCTGCAGTTTACAAGTCAAGAGCTAAACCCCTGAGCCACCGACGCTATTAATTTCTATCTATTTTATACTGTTCTGTAGTACAAATATTGCAGGTACTTCGTGAAATAGAGAATGTGTATTTCTCACCGCCGTCGGAGTTCGATGCGGCGCGCTACGTGCTGTCTCACGCGCCGTCGCCGCCGACATGCGAGGCTGTCGAACTCATGTTCACTAAGTTGAAACGGCAACAACAGGTTTGTAAATCTTGCTCGAAGGACCATAAGTTAAAGTGGCAACAGGTTTCTATGTCCTGTTTGAAGGACTATAAGTTAAAGTGGCAGTAGGTTTTATGTCATGCTCGAAGGACCATAATTGCTGTTTAACTGAGTTCTGTTGAGCTTGTGATTATTTAACAAAGTGTGAATTTTATTTGACTTATTATATGAGAAGTATAGGACTTTTAAAGATATGACAGAAATAAGTTCGCCAAGTACTCGAAGGACCATTTATTGATAAATGTTTCTTCAATTAGGGTGAAGTTATAGTGATCACTTAGTAAGGTGAGTTTTTATCCGGTGTAAAATGATAAAACCACGTTTGATTTCCAAATTCCACACTTTATGATTCACTTTCATGGAATGATGGGAAGGGAAAGTGGATTTGGCGGGGTAGGGACGCACAGGAAAATGTATTATCCTCTTGCTGTGCGTCTCCTCTGTAGATTAAGGGTAGGCAACGCATCTGCAATTGTAGATGTCTATGGGCAGCTGTTGCATTTTTAGCGAATCCAGGTGGTAAAATAGGATTCGTTTTGAATTCCTTGAATTTTTTGTAGGGTATATTTAAAAATATTTTTCCTCCACAGGTAGTATCTGGTAAAGCGCTACATTTGATATCACAACAGAGAGATAATTGTGACAGAGAATTCAATGAAATACAAAATATTAGACAACAATTATCAAATACATTAAATATATGTAAAAAAGCTAGGGAACATTTATCAATCGCTTCGAATAATTTAACAATATCTACATTTGTTATACTCGCTAATGTAAGAAAGAGACAAATTATTAAATCAGTACTAAAATCATTAGAATTATTACAAAGTTTAAGAAGCGTAGAGAAAGATGTCGGTGAATTATTAAATAAAAAGGAATATTATAACGCTATCGAATTGATTTTAAAAAGTAGAAAAGCGGCTGCAAATAACAAAGAATATAACTGCATAGCTGACTTAACTATTAGATTAAACGATACACTAGATATGACTGAAGAGAAATTAGATTCAGTATTAGCTAGTATCTGTTACAACTTCGATGGAGATTTGTTTAAGAAATTAAAAAAGGCATACGATTTATTAGGTAAGACACAAGCTGCGATGGAACAATTACACATGCATTACACTTCAGCTGTAAACGAATCAGCTATAGACGCTTTAAAACCTTATATAAATTTGGATCTGAAATTTCAAGATATGTGCACCCAAGTAAATACGAATAAAGCACCGAATTGTTTATTAAATCTATGCGAGAAATTGTTCATGATTATGAAAAGTTATTATTTATTAGTCGATTGGCATAATAAATACGACGATGAGAAATCAAATAATGTACTTGATATAGAAAAGAATGTAAGCAGAGAATATATAAGACAGAAGTTAAAAGCTGGTTTGATTCGAATCTGGCACGACGTGCAAGCGAAAGTATCGACGTTTTTAAAATGTTCCGGCTTAGAGGATTATCCGTTTGAGAAATTCATACAAATGTTGGGTATTTTGAGAAAATTGACACAAGTAGCGGAAATATTCTGTGGTGATAAATCAGATTTGTTACAAGATTTTATTAAAACACAGAGCGTTGCTTATATCAAGAATTATCATAGAGGTAGAATGGAAGAATTAAAGTTGTTCTTGGAGAACGAAGGTTGGGAACAATGTCCCGTGAAATCAACATTCAACTTGTTAAATCTACAAGAGTTTAAGCAATTCAAGAAATATTTGAATCCAAAAATCGATCAATCTATCAATAAAACTGGAACCCAATCGGACACAACCTCATCAGTACATTCCCAAGACGATAGTGTCTATATTGCAAGATATTTCAAACAGAAAACGAATCACACACCGTTCGATATATTTCGTGATGAAAATATCACTAACGATGATATATTCGGTATAGAAACTGAATTAGAACAGAGCGATGATTCAGAAGACGAACCTGATGAATTGAGACGTGATTATGTCGAAGACGATCGTGAATCGTTCGATAGAATATCGAGTACTAAAGATAGTGTTATAGTGACTAATACAACATTGTCTGTATTAAGAAATTGTGGCCAGTATCTTCAAATAAGTCGATATTTACCCCAAATATCGTTAGAAGTGATAATGCTAATGAATCAATTATTCGATTATTATTTCTACGCGGTACATTTATTTTTTACAGCCGATTTAGAAGTCGCTTCCTCGACTTTGTATAGTACAAAATTACTAACTACCCTCAAACGTATATCGAATAATATTAATTCAGAGCAAGAAAGTAGAAGCTTTGCATTATCTCCCGGATTACATTTAGACATGTCTTCGGAGGCCACATTACATGGGTTGAGTGAAAGAATTGTTGCTGTCGAAAGTGTTATATTTTTGGCCAAACAATTCGAATCTTTACAACCTTACTTAGAAAGCATAGTGGTACAACATCAGAAGTTAATTTTGGAGCATTTTAAAGACAATACTTTAGGTGTAGCTGTTGATTTACGTATGCCAGTGTACATGTGTTCCGCGGCTAAGGCTCTTGACGCACGATCGTCTTTAATCGCAATGTCCCAAGTCAAATGGGATGTTAAAAACGTTGCTGTCGAACACAGCCCTTATGTAGACATGATTGTTAGGAAAATTCAAGTATTCGCGTTACGTTTAGAAAATATATCAAGTAAGGTGTCATTGAATCGTGAAATATTAAACTCTATTTGGTCTATGGTGTCTAAATTCATCGTGCATTTGTTAGTTGAAGGTTTTTCGAATGCGATTAAATGTACTAATGGTGGTAGAGGTCTTATGCAGTTGGATTATAGACAATTGTTTGTTAAATTAGAGAAAATATCAAGTTTGAAACCGATTCCTTATCAGGATTATGTTGATAGATATGTAAAAGCTTATTACTTACCGAGAAAAGGTCTGGAAGAATTTGTTCAGGAACGGATCGAGTATTCGAATAAGCATTTGTTGGCGCTTGTTACTTGCGCTTGTGAGAATAAAAGGGACAGACAAGCGTTGACTTCTATTATAGAAGGAAGGGAATTGACGTAAATATAATTTCAATCCAAAGATATATTATACTATAGATGGAACACTCGAAGCCTAAAAGTGAGGCATTTTCTTTGACCTCTAAATTTGCCGACATAAAAAGTCGACCAAATGTAACCTTTTTCTCAAATTTGAATTTTATTTCATAGTATTTACTAAAGTTTAATATTATAATTAATCGGGACATTTTTAAAACGCTAATTAAAAATTTATAACAACCATAAAACAAAAATAGTCTTTGTTATTTTTTTTTAAATTTAAAAACGACAATTAACATTTTAATGAATGTTTTAGTCTATTCTACTGTTTTTTTAAAAATATATATAAAAAAGAATTTCCCAAACGTGGGAAATTTTTTCATGATACTGGCAAGTTTTTTTTTTTTTATATTTCTTTCCCGGTAAGCATTTGAACGTCAAATTACTATGGAGCGCTCCCTCTATGTATAATATCTCTTTGTCTCAATCTATATTATTATTAATTTGTCTTGTGTATGTTTTCAACTCTTAAAAATAAGTAGCGTGAAGAACAGATTATATAAAAAATCCCGCCATTTTATCTGTCAAAATGTCAATGCGTTTGATCATAGACAATGTTTTATCTCCATTGATTTAGTACAAATTCTTTAAACACTTTTTTTTGAAAATTCTTTTAAAACTAATTTAGAGATTAAAAATGATAAATATAAATACCCAATGAAATGTTGAAATTATAAGAAATTGTCTCAAAATAGTTTTTTTTTTAATTAGTATAGAATTGTTAACTATTAAAAATGACTTTATGAGATTAACGGCCGAATGATCAAACTTTACTCTTTAAGCATCGCTTAAAATCTAGGTGTCGTCAAAATTTGGAGTTTAAGCGTGAACTTAACATGTAAGATCAGTGGGGGACTAAAGGTCCAGAGCGTCCTAGGCAATTACTTTTTCCGCGTCCCTGTATCGGCATCTACGTTTACGAGTGTATCGATGCTTGTGCAATATAACCTTTTATATATTTAGATTATAGATCAGTGTTCAGTTCTTAATCGTCCATATGTTTACTCTATTTATTTAAAAATTCTAAGCTCACGCGCCCCTAGGCATTTGCCTAGTTTGTCTTAAGCCTTGATGCACCAGGATAGTATTTTAGTCGAGTAGCATGTAGCATTTATCCGAACAATGGATTTACTACTGTTCGCACTCGTTTAAGCCTAAACTTACGCACTAGGGTAGTAATTTAGTAACTAAACATGTCCGAACAGCAACATTCTAGTAGTAATAATAGATTAGTAAAACCTTTGTTTGGATACTTGCTACTCGACTAAAATACTATCCTGGTGCGTAGGCTTTAGGGATAATCCGCCTCTGTGTAAGACGCTCATAAATATTTGAGTAGCGTTTGAAAATTCGATCGTAATGTAGATAAAAATTATGGCACAAAATGGATGTTGCTTTTACGAGATTTGCTAGTCTATTGCTTTGTAAAGAAACCGGTAATCTCAAATTGTAAAGACATTAGATTAAGTATATTTTATTGAAATATATTTGTATATAATGATTAAAATATTTTAATGTGTATACAATTGTTTTATTTACTAGCGACCCGCCACGGCTTCGCACGGGTGCCATGCTATACTAAATACACTACAGAAAAACCGTGAACGTTGTATATAACAGCTATATTAATAATTGCACACGTGCGAAGCCGGGTCGCTAGTTATACATATAAACCTTCTTCTTCAATCTCTATTAAAACCGCATCAAAATCCGTTGCTTAGTTTTAAAGATAGCATACATAGGGACAGAGAAGGCGACTTTGTTTTATACTATGTATGTAGTGAGCATTCTGTCCCTACATACACAAGGCTACGTAAGCGATTTTTAGTCTCTGCGACTCGCAATATAGTCGCAAGACATTGTATTGCGTATACCACTTACGACTAAAAGTGCCTATTTGCGTAGAGTTGTGTATGTAGCCCTTAATCATAGACAATCACTATAGACTTTATTTCGAAGGTATTTATAATAAATAAAACAATTTTTACACAAGTATTGAACAATTATACCCAAATAGGTACTTATTTATACAATATATTTTTATTTTATGATATATTTTTTATAAAATAGCTGAATAATTCAATTTCGTAATGGCCGCCGTATCTCTCTGAAGCTCTACCAGCGTTGCATCGTAACGAAGCTTTTTTATTTTTTTCTTTCAGCTAACGTTTTAATAAAATATCCCTTTTACATTTAATCTAGGTAAATAATTTATATATTTAATAAATTCTTCGTATTCACAACAAAAACTGTGTGTTCCATCGTTCGGCCGCCATTTTAACCATGAATAATTTCGATTGTCATCACAAATGTCATTGCAAAATATCAAACTGTTGATCATAGTGATGTTATAGTAGGATGAATTTATCGATATGAACGCGGCCGCTGTTTTCTTTTTAGGATCGTATATTAACTGTAAAAGAACATTTATTTAAAACCAGCTGTTCTTCGCGACTTCATCTGCGTGATATAAAAAAATATAGCCTATGATACTCGAAGTTGATGTAGCTTTCTAATAGTGAAAGAAGTTTTGAAATCGGCCCAGTAGTTAGAGACTTATTTCAATACAAACATTTTTTTTTCTCTTTTAATATTAAAAAAAGGGGTGAATTCAGATATGACTGCTGATAAAATATGAAGTAGTATAGACCCTCCATATGGACAAGAGCAGGATGACGAAGACCTTTTATATTTAAAAACAGTTATTATTTCAATGTCGTTATCCTGTCTTTTTCCCTTTTCAACACAAAACGTACTATCTTCAATGTTTCGCCATTGTGGCCAACCACATTCAACCTATTACTGTCTTGCTTATAAGGTATCCTCGTCATGTAACTTTAAAGTTTCGTCTAGGTATCTTCGACGTTATTTTTGATTAACAAATTATGTTATTTTACAGCATTTCGATAGTTAAGCTGGTTCACCTAAGAAGTATACATCAACTTACCTTATAAAAATACATCGGTACAGGTATAACTTTGTAATTATTATTATCAATATGCAAAAATAACTCTTGTAAGTGATCGTGCTTATCAGCTAAAGTGGCAACGCCGTGAGTTCCCGTGTACACTTGTACACCGGAACCGTACGATGAAATGCGTCGACGAATCGCCTGGAATAAAGCATTAGCATAAACTCACAGGCAAAAATTCTAAGTCAGCAATCACACCGGCGCTTTTTCAACGCACGCTAAAAAGCGATGAGATAGAACAAATGCATTTCCATGTATCTGTTCAAACCGCGGCGCTTTTAAATTTGTATCACGGATCGTTGTATTTTGAGCGTTGAAAGCGTTCATGTGAATGCAGGCTATTAATTTACTATGTACAAACAACAATACAGTTCAATAAGGTTATTTATTTTATGTAGCTATCGCCCGTCTTTGCGGATTAATTAAAGACAAAGCAAATAGCGTATGTGTTATTCCAGATTATGTTCTAAATCAATATAATCGAGATTTTTGAGCTCTTCTGGAGATACCTTCAAACAAACATACATAATAGCAACTTTCGCTTTTATTAGTAAAAAGATATTAAACAACTAATAATGTTGCTTTCTAATTGTGATATATATCAGCCCAATAGTTTTTGAGTTTATTCCTTACATCCAAAAGTTAAAATCTTTCTTTATAATATTATAGTATAGATGTTGTCTTACGTCTTCTAACGCTGCCCAGTCTCCAGCGTTCCCTCGCATCCACTGCGGCGCCGCGTTGATGTAATGAAAGGAGGCCTTTTGTGTTGATCGCATCACGAAGTCGGCTCTTGCCGCTAAATGACCGCGGTTCAAGAACTAGAGGAGTTTTCACAGAATTGCAGTATTATCAATAATATTACCAATTAAGTATTAAGATAAAAATAAAAGATATCTATAAGATATATTGTATTACAGATGATGTACAAAAGGAGCATTGAAGATACGACTATTTAAAGATGTAGGGTAGAGTATGTATTTTTAACATAAAGGGATCTTTAAGCCATACAGAAATTAATAACGACAATTTGACTTTTAAATATGCAGAGAAAAATAGACTATAAAATACCTGTGTTCTCGTTATATATTTCTGGTCCATATCGTCTCCTAGAATTTGATTCAATCGATGCTTTTGATTGTTTACCGCGTAAACTTTAGACATTTGAACTTTGTCGAATACACCGCCCTCTGTAGCAACAATTGTAATATATCACATGAAGAAAAAACATTTGCAGTTCCTTTATTCTTGCGGTAGTCCATCGGCGTTGAGCATCTCGGTGTTCCTGCCACTCGCCTACCCTACTCTTATGCCTAGGCTTCATTAGACCGATTTCCCTATAAAAACGGACATAAGCTATATCAAAATCTCCGTTTTTATCGCGAACTCAGTCTAATGAAACTTACCAATAAAGTTAGGTCTACTCGACGAATTCTGCATGAAGTGACTCCAAGGCCTAAGCTCATGTTCCACGTACAGCGTCGACAAGAGCTGACGGGAGAAGCACGCTGTGTACAATGTGTGGAAGACATTACGGATATTGTAACCTACACTGTAACACACAATGAACGTTTAGTCACTGAGAGAATAGTAAGACAGATAGGGTATAGAACAGATTAGATTAATGTGCCATATAAAATTAAGCTTTAACAGATTGTAATGAGGTTTAATTTTGCTATTCACGAGTTTGTACGCTTGCTTTTGAGTAAAAAGACGTGCAAAATAAAATGATAGTTTACGTACATATTTACCCGACCCTATTACGGTGAAAGAAAACATCGTAATGCCTGCACATATCGGCGAAGAGATTCAAAGATATGTGTGAGGTCACAAAAAATACGTGCTAGTCGTGGAGTGGTAATGGAGCCATCATGGTTCGAACTACTACTACTATTACTACTAAAAAGGTACTTTTATTTTTAAGCAGCGGACGCCATCTAGTAAAATAAATACCGGTAAAGTTTATGTCGTCCTGCGCACGTAACAGACGTTTCCTCGGCCGAGAACTACGGCAGAGAAGTACATTTAATATCTTTGAATTGTCCGATCCAGCGACCGGAGCGGAACACGTTGTCATGAAGGCAATGTACTTCCTGAAAACATTTTGTAGTCAAAATATTGAATTCGATTGCGATGTTTTTTTTAATAATACAAAGTGGCAAACGAGCCAGCGGCCACCAGGATTCGATGACTAATCCGAAGTGACTCCTGTCCATAGACATCTGCAATTGCAGATGTGTTGCCTTCCCTTAATCAAAGGAGGAGGAGGCGCACAGCAAGAGGATAATACCTCTTCCTATGCGTCCCCTTTCCCGCCAATCCACTTCCGCTTCCTTATTCCTTATAAGAAAATGACAGGAAGAGTGACTAAAATTGATTCAAATTGATAAAAATATTTTTTTTATAATATCGGCGAAGAAATTCAAAGATATGTGTTTTCACGCAAAATACGCGCTAGTCGTGGAGTTGCGGAAAATGGAGCCCATCATGGGTCGAAACCTTTAACCTTTTTAAAATATTCTTTTTATTTTGTCGATATCATAATGCAAGTATAATATACATCACTAGTTGCATTTTTACTTAATTATCTGACTTAAAAGATGTTTAAGTAATGACGCATTCCTTATCTTAATCACTAATTAGAAAGAGATCATTAACAAATTAAAATCTATGTAACTCGACTTTGTTAGCTAAAATAAATATTTTCTAAACAAAAGACACTAAAATAACATACTATAGCATTGAAATTAGTCGTTTCATTGCCCAAAACAATAAATTTCTTGTTTCCCGGACATCCTACGAGTAAAATATCCGAACGGGACAGTAGAATGGCGCCCGACGGAGTATTCGGAGTCAAATATGTTCCATTGTTAATATAAACAGGAGATGGTTCACCGAAATCCTTGTTTAAAATAAGCGTACAATCTGCAATAATATAATTAAGATTTAACATCCTAGCTAAAATGGCAAATACTGTTGTATAATAAGTTTGGAAAAACAAAAAACTATTGTAACCAATTTGCAAAGCCACCTACTGGATTAAAATTAAATCAAAAAGGCCCGCTCAATTTAAGTTTTTAAAACGTTTCTTCGCCGAGTCAGCCTTTTGTAAACAAGAGAACCTAGGAGCCAAACACGTATCAAAAATTGTAAAAAACTGTTTACGCATAGATTTATTTACTAATGACATATTTAATTCAATAGTTATCATAAAAAAATAATAATTAACGTTAGCTTAAATAATTACAAAAACCATTTGATTTAAAACCATTTACTTCTTAAACAAAAAAAAACAAAGAGACATAAGCATCTTACTCTTACTGCCACGACCACTGACGTCATTTATCGTTATTATATAAAATAACAAAAAATATAATGCACTGCACGACGCCATCTTGGTATAGCCGGGGAAAAAACAAACTAAAATCACGACATATAACCGTAGATTTATAATAATTAACTAACACTATAACTATCTCTATTATTTCAAATATAATGTAAAGGACGGAAATACAAGTGCTGGCACAATGAAGTTTCACCTTAAACTGTTCCATTGTGTACATTTTCTTATTCAGAGTACAGTATTGTAGATGAGTCACATAGAAATAACCTGGGATTTACACGAGCGTTTTTCTAACGCTCAAAGTCGGCGTTTCTTACCGGTCTCGCTCAAACGAAGGTTTTAAAATTACTCATGTTTCGTTTACCTGAAGCGACACTGCGAGATTAATTGCAATTTAAGAGCGATGCTGTATGTTGCGACGATACTAATGAATACCAAAAAAACATTAGAATTAAAATAATATCAGAGTGGATTGAGATAGTAGCAGTAAATACAATAAAAAGTTAGTAACTCTTTCTCTGAAGAATAACAAAAATAAAATAACTGCATAAAACATTTTTGTAAGTGACTATACATTGTGTACAGAAAATAAACATTTTAACTTCGTATATTGTTATCTTGTAAACAGAAGTTGGGAAAATTGATGAGTTAAAATTGTTATTCGATAATAATTTTCCTGTTTTTATCTTTGGAAAGTAGAAAGAACATTTAAAATACAAAGAGACAAATATCGTGGTCCCTTGGACTCTCGCTTATGCAGAGTAGATTGTAATATTGTCTGTATGTGAACTGAGAAAAAAACAAATTGTAACAAACAGCTTGTAATTTGCTGTTTATATCAAGGGTTTTGTTGGTGACGATTTCTTTACAGGATCAAATGAATGTCCTGTATGAAATCATCCTCACCCCCAGGACACCCATAAGGGAGAAGTCAGGTTAAATGTGTAGGGGACGGCGCGTACGCAGTCCCCACTACCAAAAATTACGCGTCCGAGTTATCCGCATTAGGGATAATCGCAAGGGTCAACCCAACCGCAGTGCAATGGAGGGGCCTCGCCCTGGGGGAACCGCCTACTTGATCACGGTAGCCCCTACGCCAGGTAAGTATGATTACATTTCGGCGGCCCGCGGACCTCATTCCGAGGGGAAGATACTCTACATCGCGCTTTGGGTTTGTGAAGAAAAAATCAGCGACATCTAGCGGTGAAATAGTTTCAACAGATGGACTATTGCGTTTTAGAAAGTTGTCAATAGATGGCATTGTTATTAATTATTTTAGTTTACGGCTAGAGCAAAGAAAATAGTTTTTTTTTTCGAATAAAATGGGAACTTTGAAAATGAAATAAAAAGCTAATAAAACATATTATTATTTATTTAACAGGCAACATATCTCCCCAATTACTAGATCTCGCACATCTATAAGTTGTCTGGTCATATTTCCCTTTGGAAAATATAATTTCTTTCAACTCCCCTTGTGCGGTACATAACCTACAAACGGTATGTCTTGATCGGACGATCGGAGCTCGGACGATTCTCGGCCATTGTGGATCATCTGTTGGTCTTTCACCTTTCCTTAAAATTATATATGTATATAAATCTGCATTTACTTCAACTTTAGATGGGAATTTTAATGTTTCATACTTCATAAGAAAGTTGCAAGGAGTTTCGTGTTCTAAATATCTGGGACAAACACTATCGTTCGGACAAGGTGCAAATGCGTAACCTTTTTGATCATTTTTAGCGTTCAAAACAAATTCTCTCGCTTCATTGACAATTTTGAAGCCAGAATTTGTCCCTTGTTCCACAATTATTAGGAAATCTTCAGTTTTATTCCATAATTTTTGAATAGTTTCCAATCTAGTTTTCATATTGGGCATTTCGAATAGGGTAAATGCTGATAATACTAAATTGTACTTTAAATCAGTAGAAGCTGGTAGAAATTGTCTTTGAAAATATGCTTTGTATGGTAAAGGAACATTATCTTTACCTCCACAGAGTATTAAACGCGACAGATCGTTCATATGCGTTGATGTATCAACGCAAAAATATTCAAAAATATGATTTTTCCAATATTTATTAACCGCCCAAGTGCCAGTTCCGACACCTGAACCAAAGTCGAAGAAACTTCGCGGTTTATATTTCGGTAGTTTTCTATTTATTTCGTCGAATATACGTACCAGGATAGCATATTCGGGCGCGGCTCTAGCTATTAAATATTGCAAACAAGTCGGTTTGTCGTACGAAATGTTAGCCCAACTATATACATTTTTCTTTAAAACGTTAAATACTGAAGTTTGTATCTTCTTTTCGCATGTATCGATCTCTTCTTGTGATAACTCAGATCTTTCCTTGGATAATTTTGAGTAAAATTTATGTGACGTAGTCTTATAAATATTTGCCGCTTTTTCGTTGATTTCTCCCTCTTCGGGTGGTAATTTCCGTGAGCGGAGATAATTATAAAGGACTTCGCTTTCTTGGATAAGAGATTTAGCGCCGACATCATCTAATATAACTTTAATACCATTTTGTATATCAGAAGGTATTGTGGCGATTTTAACTTTACTTCGTCCGGGATGATCGCGTGGTTTGAATTCTTTAGATTCAAAGTTGTCTTTTAGTTTCGCATCGATCTCTACTTTTGTTGAAAAGTTTGCGAATGAAGAATAATATGATAATTTAAATTTTCTCAACATTGTTTTGTTTATTATAATTATAACCTAAAAATACGTTGTGACATTGACGTTTTTTTTTTAATTTATAAAGGCATTGTCACCTACGTTTCGTATGAATAGTGGTTCTATTACCGGATGCGAAACTTTTTATCTTTTCAGCAACACAAAAATAGTGGCGTTTTTAGTAAATGAATTTATTTCAATAGAGGTTATTTTACATTGAAAAAATATAAAAAAACTGAAAGAAGTTATTGTGATAAAATTTTCATTGTTTAATTTTAACGCCATCTAGTTATGACGTAGAAAAAAAGGAAAAATATAAAATGAAAAAAAAAACAACTTTTGTTACAAACAATATCTATTACAACTAGAATTTCGTAAATTAATAATGACATACAAAAAAAAATTACATATTGTTTCTAATATTTACATTCTTGTGTTTTTCAATACAGGTTCTAAAATCATGCACTTCGGTTTGACATTTTCTCCAATCTTTTGTAGTTGCGATACATTCCTGCAAAATTAAAATCAACTGTAACTTCTTAGTTTCTTATAAGAAAAGGGTGGTAAGGGGAACAGCATATTTAGAAAATTCTGTTTTTTTTTGTGAAAATGATTGATCTTATAAAGAAGATCATAATAATTTATTGCAAATGGTATCTTACTTGGACTTTATAATGTAATTCTAAGCAGCCACTTTTCTTTAACATGCCCTCCACGGGATCATCATCTCCTTCCGAGGGTTTTTCTCGTGGTTTTACGGTCATTGTATATTTATTCTAAGTAAACATTACCAATTTTGATTTGATTTTATTTCAAATTTCAGGGTTATTCTTTCTGTCAATGTCACCTGACTTTGACATTTACGTCTAAAAATGAAAAATGACGACTATTGATTTTGTAAAAAGTTTTTTGACCAAAAAGTATTTTATTGTAGAAAAAAAGTTGAACCATTCAGGATTTTTTTAATATTTCACCCAAAGAGATATTATACAGTTTAATATTATAGACAGTATAATATATCTTTGATTTCGTCTATATTTCTTAGACTTTAATCATAATAATGGAGATTTGCTTTTATCACTATGTAAAAACAGTTAAGTGTAAATGAAGAGACAATAAGGAATTACAAAAATTTATTAGAGGATATGTTTTAAACTTATAAAATCATTAAATAGCTTATATTACATTCATAATTTTTATAAAACAATCGGTGATTATATTTCTTAACAAAATGCGTCCAACCAAGTTCGGGATAAGATGTGTAGTTTATTTAGCAAACTGAGGCAGTACAAGTAGTATAGTGGACAATAACGAGCAGATTTTTTTTTTTTTTTGAGATTTTATGGCCTATAACGAGCAGAGGCGATATACCACCAACAAAAATGTTGCTTATCTTTCTATGTGAGTTATAAAAGGAGTCCTAATTTGTTGCAATTAAGGAGGTATGCCTTATTATTAAGAATAAAAAATGACGTTTGTGTGACATGTTTTGGCGCCACTAGCTGTCAAAAAATTGCGCCAATTTTTTAAGAAAAGTTTCTCCTTGAAACCTTCTGCCTTATAAAGGGTTAATGCCACTGGTATATTTTACTTAAATAAGTTTTTATTTCCTTTCTCTTTACGATTTCGATTCCTTTTCTTCGTTTTTTTCGTATCTTGCGTGATATCATACTTATATAAGACATCTCCGTTCTCTGGATTAGTTATTGTGACCATAAAATTCTCATTTTCCTCATTTATATTGCATTTTTCATCTAAATCTTTGATAGTTTTCTCCATAATTACAATTTGTCGCTTAAAATAACGAACTTGTTCTCTTAGACGACGCAGATTCAAATCTTTTTGGTCGACGCTTTCTTTTAATTCGCAAATCCGGTCACAGAGTCTTTTAACGTTGTACGAAGTGATCTCTTTGTATAAAGCTTCGTAATCTATTTGTGCGTCTGTGACAGGTTCGGGGGAATCTCTTTCTTCTAATGGCAACATTATTGAAATCGGTTCTTTCGCTGATGCGAGCGAGGACGCTTTTAAATGTTGATCCGATTCGAGTTCTTTTATTAATGAATCGAATGTCTGGAAAATTAATTTATAGATTAAACATCATCAGGGTGGTTACAAAGCGATTCTATAACGAACGTCAAAAATGTATGAAACTGACAATGTCGTTCGATATCACGCTTTAAAGCACATGAGTTTTGAATGTCATTGTCACTTTCATACATTTTACTGATTCCATCAGCGATATCGCCAATCGAAAGATACCTTGGGTAAACCCCAGGTCTTAGAATAATTATAAAAACATCATATACGGCCTCACTCAGTAACGGTATTAGATTTTACAACATTTTTTTAGAACTTTGAGAAGGGAGACTATTTTAAAAACAATAGAGAATAGGAGAGGAAGGATGTTAGGGCATCTCATACGATACGACGACCTGATAACCACAATTATAGAAGGTAAAGCAGAAGGTAAGAGAAAGATAGGAAGACCGAGAGCAAGTTATATAGATCAAATAAAAAAGAAACTGGACGTCGTGTCGTATCAGAAGGTCAAGATGTTGGCACAGGACAGAGAGGGTTGGAAAGGACTCCACCGACAAGGTTGAAAACCTTAAATTAAAGAAGAGCAGGGGGAGTGGAAACAGGTAATCCTGTTATCCGAAAACGCAGACCTGTTATTTACTCTTTTCTATCTGGCGCCCTCTGCGGTCGCACAATCGCGACATCTCGTAACGCCGGCCCTGCCTTTCTAGGCTAGGAGCCTACCTATCTTTTCTCTATGAGAAAACCTTTTACTGTTGGTAAAATTTGTTTATCATAACTTAACAAAGGTCAACTTATTTATTGTGTTAAGAACTTACAATAACAGGCAAATTGAGAGTAGGAATCGCATCATCGAGTAGGCGCCTTCGAGGCTTCTTAACTTGGTAACAATCTTCTGTAAAATGGCGCGAACAGATGACGCTGAAGTTCGATGGATACCAGTTATCTCTTTTCGTCGCTTCAATCCATTTCTCCTTTATTTCCGGATCTTTTGGGAATCTAGAAAAAAATCAAATGTTTTTTGTTGTATCAGGTAACTAGATTCATAGAATTATGATGAATATGATAATAAAAGACGTATTTATTTAAATAAGTCATGAATAATAAATCTAAGAAAAACTGATGTCCGGAATCCTTTTTCATCGAGTTTGCGGGTCTGCGATGAATTCTACAATATCTATGGTGAGATGGAGGAAAGACAAGGACAGGCTTATTGGATTTTACATAGGTGTAAACGAAATGAATAGATAATAAAACGTAGCTCAAAGTCTATGGACAACATATGTTAAAGAACCAGCATAAATTGAACCGAATGAAATTTTATTCAATTAATTTATTTTGTGAACCAACTTACCGATGAAATGTAACTTCATCAGTTCTCGTGCAGGAGAATCTGCTGTTTTTCCCGCACCATAATATACAACAAGAGGACATTGTTAAATAATAAAAATATCGTTTTCAGCGCATGTTTTCGTAGCACGCGTACGAACTGATCAATTTTCTGGATGATACTGTTTTGGCGCCCTTCGGATCGATACGAAACAAGTGCATACGTACTAAATAGTACTTGAATGTCTGTCAGCATTTATAGGTCACTTTAGGAAGAAATTAATTTGTATAGCTTTTAGTTTTAAATAATTACGAGTAATTACTAATATTATAAATGTAAAAGTTACGATGGTCTGGAGAACAAAGTCTGAAGGAACACATAGGTTACTTATTGTTTTTTTTTTAATTTGGCATGAGCGAAATCGCCATAAACAATTACGTCTTTTTTTTTTAAATTTCGTGCCTTTCTAATAATGGTGGTTGGTTGTTAACCATCTTGAACCAAACGAAATAAATTTTATAAGTTGTACGTTAATTAAAACGACAAATTATTTTTTTAATAATTTTATTATTCATAAATTATATTATATTTTCTTATAACAATTATAATTAAGCTAAGATTTTGCTCTTGTTGTGGAGCGCGATGTACGCGATGATGACCGAGAGAGCGGTGGCTAGTACTTCAGAATTCACCCACGGTCCGGAGTAACCTGGAGACAAGGAAATATATGTTAATTGCAATTTATAGTGTAATTTGGTATCGTTTCTGTGCAAAATTGAAACGGCAGAACGGCAGATTATATAGATTTGTTCACATTGGTAACTTTTTTCTTAAAACATACTTCATTTTAACTTTATACATATTTACAATTAATTTAAATATCCTTATGTAACTACATCGCTGTGAACTCCCTGTGTGAACTGTGATTTCCCGCGCGATTCTCTCCTTTTTTTCACCTATCTTTTTTACTTATAAAAGGCAAAGGTCTTATGGCCATTATGCCACCAAAGAGTTGCGATATTGACTGAACAGTTTCCTAATCGCCAACTCATGAGAGACACCCTCCTTGATCGGTTCATAAGTCCCTTAATTCTTTTCCTTCTTAACTCTTACCTTTTGCATTTATTTCGCCGAAATAGCGAAGCGACTAATGCCCATAGACATCTGTATTTGCAGATGCATTGTTTACCCTTTATCAATAGATGGATGCAAAATTAACATGTCTTTTCTAATAATTTCCTTAACCTATGACTTCATTAGATCGATTTCATGATAAAAACGGTGATTTTGGTTGTGTAAGTCAGTTTTTATCAAAGTATCCAATCTCCAGAAGCAAAATGTTGGTTTTTAGCATGAACTCGCTCTAATGAAGCCATAGGGTTATATATACCCTACTAGCGACCCGCCCCGGCTTCGCACGGGTTCAATTCTTGTTAGTATGGCTGTTATATACAATGTTCACAGTTTGTCTGTAGTGTATTTAGTATCAGTTTTGCACCCGTGCGAAGCCGGGGCGGGTCGCTAGTTGCAACTATAATTTGAGATTTAAACTATTCTATCTCTCAAGTTGGATCGAACTGCACATGGTGTGCGAATTTTATTGTAATCGGTTAAGTGGTTTAGGAGTCCGTTGAGGACAAACATTGTGACACGAGATTTATATATATTAAGATGTATCCTGTTGTAACTTACTGCCAGGATGATGTAATTGTATAGCCAGTAGGGGAGCGACAGTGGCGGCGGGGTCAGCGCGGCGCGCGCGCCGGAGCGACGCCCAGCCCTCCTCGTCCAGTACCCTCACTTCATGCATGCCGGAGCGGGCTGTGGTAGGCTCTTCTGTCCATGATACCTATTAGGAATAAAAAAGTTAATTAAAAATGATTCAGCTGGACCTGCACGAGCTAAAGGCAAGAAACAGCGCAAGATAGGCGCTGGTGTTCTCTTGTGTTGAAGGCCAAGACCCACTTTGGGTTGCTGCGCCAGCGAAGTAGTAATTAATAATGAATATTGTGCTCTTGTTATTTAAGGTACTAATTTAATAAAAAATGACCCAATCTTGAATGCGAAAGTGACGATAGATGTATCTTTGTCGATAAAACTTTGCAATGATGTAGAACATAGGCTAGAAAACGTATGCTACTTACTATTTTAGATCTATACAGAAAGTTGGTATAGTCTATGATCTAAATTCCAAATCATAACCAAAAATACATACCTGATACTTGTTTTCTCCGATACGTGCAGCTGTTAAAGGTTTTCCATCGACTTCAGCGTATAACGCGTAGTTTGGAGGCAGAGGATTGTCACAAACTAATGAGAATTCAGTAATATAAGCGATTTGTGTTACGATAGTCGCATCTAAACTTGTGAACGATGCCGCTTCTACTTTGGGATTCGTACAACTTTGGGCATTAACGCTGCTAAATAAAGCAATCGCTGAAACTAAGAAAGCGAATTTTGTGACCATTTTGCCTCTTGTGACTTTAAAAATGTAAATCTTAATTTAACTTTTTAATAAATTGATCCACGTATTCTTATTGGAGGTGAAATGAAATTGAAATCAAGAAGATTTTGAACTTAAGAAATGACAGCTGAGCGCGTTCAAATACTTGGTTACGTGTCGACTTTCACTTTGAAATATTGTTAATTAGAAATCATATTTATTCAAAAATATATTTAATGCCTCGATAATCATTTAATCGCTATAATTTATAATAAAAGTATTATTGTTTCACAATTTTCTTGGCTAATTTTAAATTGTTAATTTTGTAAAACTTCTTAAATTACTTTGAAATTGTATTTCGAACGCCTTCTTAAAACATCAGCAGTGACGTGTGACAGAAATGCCAAGTGGTCATTTACGTTCCGTTTCACAGAATTCATTCAAATATCTACTTTTTAATTTTTTTTTACATGTGACAAGTTTTGTAGGGAAAAGTAAAACGATTTTTAATTCTTAATTTAATTTATTTATA
This sequence comes from Papilio dardanus tibullus, assembly GCA_013186455.1. Taxonomy (NCBI): domain Eukaryota; kingdom Metazoa; phylum Arthropoda; class Insecta; order Lepidoptera; family Papilionidae; genus Papilio; species Papilio dardanus. Next base: position 168,139 of record QDHC01003331.1, on the reverse strand, counting down.
GAAGTAAACTAGTGGTCCATTGTAGTTGGTTTGTATGGTCATTTTGTGATTTATGTAGCGCTCTATTGGACAAGCAAATTAACAAATCTCAAACGTTGATACGACGCTTTGTCCCAAATATTCATTCTCGGTACACTGCATTTCAGCGTCTTCCTGAAGAGTCTTATATCCAAATTCCATTCATATTTTCAACATTTTAAGGAAGGTAAGGGAAGTCGACGTAACAGAGGAGGGGATATTAGGAATGGGAAAATTTTATTTCTCTGTACATTTTCTTTACAATAAAAGTAGATGTCTGCAAACTTAAAAATTGTTGCAAATTTACTTCGCCATTGTAGCGAAAGTGCCCGCTTACTACAAAATAATTTCATGTCTTGTATGCTTTCAGCCTTGCTAACACCATTGACTTCTATAAAGGCTAGAAGCCTAGTAATTTGAGCCCTATGGCTTTTAAAATATCGCTGGGATACTATGATGTAATTTCGAACTAAACCACTGTCAATTTCCTTGACTACCACAGTCCCGGAACGGCAAAATTATCATTTTATAGACGAATCTACACATAATTTACCTAATTTTCGCTATAGAATAAACTTGTACATTAGTCATCAGCTGAAATTCATTATCATCACCAGCTCACTATACGTCCCCACCGAGGGGCTCGGAGCCTACCCTAAGGTGCCTAGGCCATAGTCAACCACGCTGGCCAAGTACGGGTTTGACTTCACACATATCTTTGAATTTCTTCGCCGATATGTACAGACATCACGATGTTTTCCTTCACCGTAAGAGCTTCGGGTAAATTATGTTTGCCCCCATTCAAATTCCTAGGGTTGATTTTTTTTTATAAGAAAAGGGGGCAAACGAGCAGCGGGAACACCGAGGTGATCATCGACGCCCATGGACCTCTGCAATACCAGAGGAACACAGAAGCGTTGCCGGCCTTTTATGTTTTTGTTTCTAGAATTGGTTTTGGGGTTAAATAAATAACAAGATATTGTATATAATTATCGGTAATATCCTATATTAGTGTAATGTGTGATGTCAGTGCGGCGCGGGCGGCGTCTTGGCGGGCGACGCGGGCGGCGCGCTCCACTCCACGTCGCCCTCGTACTGAGTGTTCTCCAGCCGGGTGATCAATCTCTCGTCCTCATCACCGAACTCGCCGCCCATTAGTGATGGCTCGCCCACCACCATCACGTCCTGGACGACCGGGGACACATCATATCAAAAAACTGAGGTAAGACCGCAGCCGTTTTTCAATAAACCTCTAGGAGTATACAATAACAGAAAAATATAAATTACATTCGGCCCTAGTTAAACGTATTTTATGTGGCGACGGAATCGACAAAAATGTATAAAACTGACAATGACATTCGATAAAATCATGTGATTGTCACGTGTGAGATATCGAACGTTAATGTCAGTTTCACACATTTGTCGATTCCCTCAGCGACATCGCCGATCGAAAAGCATGTTGGGTAACCGACCGAGAGTCTGTAGTTTTAAGTTATAATAAATTTTAAAAAAAAGTGTTTTTTTTTTTAATTTAGGTGTTGTTTAGTGATGTTACCTGCGACGCGAGGCTGAAGTTAGGTCCGGGCGAGCGTTTCTTGGTGGGCGCGGGGGGCGCTGCGTTCGCACCAGCACTGCCTTTGCGCTTACGTCTCTTACTCGCAGGACGTTGTGATTCTATAATAACATTACATATATAACTCACGCTCGTAACAAAGAGGGGTAGACAGACAACGGACTTCAATTTGGCTTCCTGACACACATATCGCTTCTACATTACATCTACGCATACATAACGGATACGCGTGCTCTTAATATATATAAATCTCGTGTCACAATGTTTGTCCTCAATGGACTCCTAAACCACTTAACCGATTACAATAAAATTCGCACACCATGTGCAGTTCCATCCAACTTGAGAGATAGAATAGTTTAAATCACAAATTATAGTCGCAACTAGCGACCCGCCCCGGCTTCGCACGGGTGCAAAACTGATACTAAATACACTACAGAAAAACTGTGAACATTGTATATAGCAGCCATACTAACAATAATTGAACCCGTGCGAAGCCGGGCCGGGTCGCTAGTAGTATAAAATAATTGTATAATAAATGTAATATTTTTTAAATATAACTCTAATCGTACGGTTTCATTAGACGGATGTTACGCAAAATCGACATTACGCCGAATTAAAAACTCCGTTTTTTTCTCGAACTCGGTCTAATGAAGCCGTAGGTTTATAAATAATATTTTTAGATACTTTAATAGTTTAAAATTTTGTATCCTTTGCTTTAATCGATAAACGTGAAATTGTATACAGTTACACTTAACCTACGGCTTCATTAGACCGATTTCGCGATAAAAACGGACATTTTGTTTTGGCGTAAGGCCGTTTTTTGCGTAACACTGGGTTAGGATACATAATACGCGAATCTCTGATGTTAGTCTCTAACCCTACGGCTTCATTAGACGAATGTCACGCAAAAAAGGGCCTTACGCCGAAGCAAAATGTCCGTTTTTATCGCAAACTATGTCTAATGAAGCCGTAGAGTAAGCATTACGATGCTAAATGTAGCCGACGAGTTTGTTCCTAGCACAATATGAAATTGTCGATAAGTCGCTTGGTGACCAAAGTAACAGACTCGAGTATCCTTGAATTCAAGCCTAAGCACGAGTCAGATAATGTTTTTTTATACATAATTTTCAAACCCTATGGCTTCATTAGACAAATGTCACGCAAAAAATGGCCCTATGAAGAAGCAAAATTTCCATTTTTATCGCGAACTCGGTCTAATGAAGCCGTTAGACTAAAGTTGCAGACTTCAGTATCCTTGTATCCAAGCCTAAGTGGTCATGAGTCAGATGTTTTTTTTTTAAGTTTTTCATAAAAAACAAACAATTATCCTTACATAGTATAAAACAATAACGCTTTTTTATGTTTGTCCCTATATATGCTTGAATCTTTAAAACTACGCAACGGATCTTAATAGATAGAGTGATTCATAAGGAAGGTTTTCATGTATAATACATTCACAATATAGTAGAGTAACACTGATCATTTAGAGGTTTTTAATATGATGTCGTAAATTAACACATTTTTAGCGCTTACATTGCAAACGCTGCATAGTATCAGCATTATACCGATTTGCATGCGAAGCCGGGGCGGGTCGCTAGTTTCTAAATATAACAGTACCAAGTACCAGGGTAACATAACAATTACCTGGTGGCGCGACCATCCGCTGCCACTTCTGGAAGAGTGTCGTCTTTAAACAGTCACGCGGCGAGAGCGCGTACGCCTTGTGCCGGGACATTAATTCTTGCATAGGCTCCAAGATCACACACAACTGGAATTTAAAAAAAAAAATATATATAGACAAAAAATTTACAAAATGCCCTTATCAAATGTACTACTAGCTATTATACGCGACTTCGTCCGCGTGGAATTAAATATTATAGCCTATGTTACTCGGGGATAATGTAGCTTTCTATGAGTGAAAGAATTTTTGAAATCGTCAAAGTTATTGAGTTATTTCAATACATACAAAAATACAAAGTTTCTCTCTTTATAATATTAATATAGATATCGTTCTCTAATCGTAGACTGTCTCTGCTTTATTCCGAAACAAGAATCAGTATTACTGTTGTGCTTTCTACGTTTCGTACATTCATAAAATTTATTCAAAAATACAGAACTTCCTTGATCCTGGTACTTCTTATGATACATAATTAGGTCCAATGAGACCCCTGCTCTATTTAGTTCCGAGTGTCCTCCAGTATCGTATAATCGACGACTTATTGGTCCTCGTTTATCGCAGTACTTTATACATTTTTTCGGAATAAATGGGTCTCCGTCTAACATTTTAGTCTTTTATTACTTGCAGAGAGAGAAATATCTATTATCTATATTAATAACTGATCTCCATTACTAGATAGGTAAGGGATATACCCTAACGTAATAATTGAACGGTCCCTTACAAAAACTTATTCAGTTAAGCCTTGTACCAGGATAGTATTTTAATCGAGTAGCATGTAGTATTTATCCGAACAAAGGATTTACTACTGTTCGGACTCGTTTAAGCCTAAACCTACGCACTAGAATAGTAAATTAGTAACTAAAAGTGTCCGAACAGCAACACTTTAGTAGAATAGATTAGTAAATCCTTTGTTCGGATACTTGCTACTTGCTACTCGACTAAGATACCTACTCCCCCATGTGTGACTCACCCTGAGATAGTTGAGGGTGGAATTGGTGATGCCTTGCCGTGTTATGTTCTTCGCGAGCTGGTCCAACGCGGCGTGGTCCGGCGGGTGCACCGCCTGCCGCGGGATCAGCTCGCGGTGAGCGCGCACCGCCATGTGCCACGACTTGATCCTCATCAGATCATCGAATGTGAACTCTAATATCAGTCTACCTTCTGTACAAACCTGGAATATTTTATACTACTTGGTATATGTGGAATTAAAATATATCCTATGTTACTCGGAGATATAGCTTTCTATGAGTGAAAGAATTTTTGAAATCGGCTCAATTATTGAGTTATTTCAATACATACAAAAATCCAAATCTTTCGTCTTTATAATATTAGTATAGATTAGCTGTTCTCGACTTTGGGGATAACGTTTTCTTTTTTTATATTATAAAGTGACAAACGAGTAAACTGGATTCATTGAAATGGTGAAATGGCTACCCATAGTCATCTGCATTGCAGATGCATTGCCTACTCTTAATCTACAGAGGAGACGCACAGCAAGAGGATACCTCTTCCTATACGTCCCCTCCCACAACAATCCACTTCCCCTTTCCTGTTATTTCCTTATAAGAAAAATTGAAAGAGAAAGTGGATTAAAATGAGTTCTCCGGCACAACACTCTATAGACTGTAGACGGAATAGCTTCCATATTGTTGTGACGGCGGCTGTCAACAGTCAAATTGGCATACGCCAAAGTATGTCGTCTAAATAATTAAAAGTGCCAGTGTCAACACTAAAGAGGTTAGAAGAAATATTTTAAAATAGATGGATTTAAATTGAAATAAAGAATACAAATTCGGAATTTCGGCCTATATAAAGGCGACGAAATCTAAATTAAAGGAGTCCGGGATGGGGACGGCGGAGAATCAAGAAATGGAAGAATAGTGCAGTGTTTGCACCATACTAAGGTCTTTCGCTCTATCCCACACCCCCAGCTCGTAACAATATGACGCCTCTTTGTGTTGTACGTCAGAGCGAGCCAATTCATGCGATGATGTTAAAGCGGGCTCTACCACTGTTGATGGTTCTCACCTTCGTAAACATGGGTTTCCCGTGATGCGTGACCATAGTGCAATGATCACAGTCCAATGTGATACTGGTATTGTGGAAGGATTCTTTGGGCTGTCTCATTGTATAATATAACTCTGATACACCACCCTCGTATATGCTTCTAAAATACCGTGGTATTAATGTCCTTCCTATCGCTGGAAAATTAAATACATGTTATATACTAGCTGTTGTGCGCGACTTCGTCCGCGTGGAATAAAGCCTATGTTACTCGGGGATAATGCAGCTTTATAATGGTGAAAGAATTTTTGAAATCGGCCCAGTTATTGAGTTATTTCAATACAAACAAAAATACAAAGTTTCTCTCTTTATAATATAGATTAAAAAGTGTAGAGCGTTGTTGACTCAGTTGTCTAGCTTTTGACTTGTAATGCAGGTCCCGAGTTCGAATCCCGTCATACCAATGTGTTTCATATGTACATGTACCCGACGCTTACGGTGAAGGAAAACATCGTGATGTCTGCACATATCAGAAGAAATTCAAAGACATGTGTGAAGTCGAGCAAGCTGCACTGGGCCAGCGTTGACTATGGCCTAGTCACCCCTTAGTGGCTAGGCTCCGCGCCCCGGGAGTAGAGAATTATAGAGAACTGGTGATGATTAGAAAGTGTCAAACGAGCAAGCGCCCATCTGGATCGCAATAGATTAATCATTGAAATAACTACTTGGGTTCAAATTAAGTATAATGTTGGTCCTTCGAGCAGGATATGCTGTTGTTATGTAGCGTAAATTTTATATTTTCGGTGAAATACTTCGTCGTACTCGAGCACATCATTAGCCAATAAGGATCGAGTTCAGGGGGGTTTAACAGGTGAGGGTATAAAGCATACTCACTGTATCTTTTGGGTCCATCTTCTAAACAAAATGTAAGTGTTAACGTCGCGTCGTCCTCGAAGAACTCTGTCGCGAACGCGTCCCACCATAGGTTATCTGAGTCCTGGAATCACATATCTATATTGGTTATGATATCCTGGTAGCTTAAGTATGGATGCATGATGGCAAATTAACTTAACATCTTTTTGGCTTTTTCACTGTTAACGGTTGTATAGAAACATATAGTTGTCTCTGTCTATTTAAAGAAAATGGGGGAGATGGCGATATGTTTTTAAACAAGTGTTCAAAGTTCCTTCAAGAAAAGGATGGTATAGTCGTATCTCGGAGGGGCACTGCCGCGCCCCCTTTTAGTAAATAGAATGAATATTCCCTCACCTCTGTCCTCTGTTGTAACCGTTTGTTGAGTTCGTAAACTCTGTAATCTGGCTGGCCGAAGTATGGCGCGTGCCTTCTGGAAATTAAGAAAAAAAAAACGTCAATAATGCAAGATGACAGTTTTTTGAAAGATGCAAGATTTAGTTTCTTTTTATTCGTTGAAGACACAATAATTTCATATCGTGAATAAATTTCAAGAAATAAGTGATCAGCATTTTATGGAAGGAAATAAGTAAAAGCTTCAAATAATATCTAGGTCCACCATACGAAAACAGAAATGACAATGACAAGCGTGACATGACAACGTTGGTCATACCCGGAAGAAGGCACGAAATGTACCAGGATCACATAACAAGGTAGGTATCTACGCTCTAGAAACTGTCCACTGACATCGATAGTACGCGGAACAATGTGTCTGTTTGTTTGTTACACATACTCCGTTCCACTTTCAACACGTCTCTCACGTCAAGCGAACACCGTTATTTGTCACGTTTACACGAATTTAGATCTTATAGGTTTCGACTTTAGAGCTATTTAGTCTATGCTAATTCTAGTTGCGACGTTGAAGATATTGATGAAATATGCAACGCATTCTAGCGGTGAGCTGCAATCTGTCTCGGTGTTATGATGTCCTGGTATTTGTTATTCGATTGTTATACGTAATTTCCATCCATTTATTTACCAAGTATTTGTTTGTATAGCAAAACTACATCAAAAGATGCGCAGGAGTTTGCAATACGAAATGATAAGAATGAAAAATTTAATTTGTTTGAATGAAAACTGGCAAGTTTTAATTTGGTTTATGTGTTTAAGGCGAAGTTTTTGTGTCCATTGTAAAATGTTACTACTGCATAGATGAAACGAATAGATTTAGCCCAAAAGTTTGATGAGGCTTGCTGAGACTCATAGTCGTTGGGTCCTTACGTAGAGGCAATTTTAAACTCCCTTCTCACGCTGTGCATAGTTTCCTCATTCTTCAGGTTCGCCAAGCGTGTTTCTCTATTCTGTGAGGTCACTAATGCCTCATACACACTAGGACAGTATTTTAGTCAAGTAGCAATTAACATTTATCCGAACAAAGGATTTTCTAATATATTCTACTAAAATGTTGCTGTTCGGATAAGTTTAGTTACTAAATTACTACCCTAGTGCGCAGGTTTAGGCTTAAACGAGTCCGAACAGTAGTAAATCCTTTGTTCAAATAAATGCTACTTGCTACTTGACTAAAATACTGTCCTGGTGCGAACAAGGCCTAAGGGACCCCCTTAGCGATCATTAGTGGAATTTGTTCCCTAAGTTGAAGGATTCATCAGAGATTCTGGCATATCAGATAGAGAAGTTGGGTAACCATGTGATGTGTGAGTACCAGGACTTCATAGAGCGTCTTTGGTATACCTGAAGTATGGGTCCGGTATAGGATGGTAGATGGGCGGCGGCGGCGGCGGCGCGTACTCATGGTACTGCAGGTGGTGGGCGTGGGGCTGGTGCGGGTGGTGCGGCGAGAGATGGTGGCCGTACTCGCGGTACTCGCCCTCGCCGCCGAGCGAGCCCAGCGCCACCGGCATGTAGGCCACTTTGTCACCGTACCATCACTGCGGTTTTAGTATACGGACTGCGGGTTTGTACAATCCTAATGATTTATGATCGCCTGGTACTTTGACACACTTGTTGTTTTTTTTTTTGTAACATACGCACTGTCTTTGACACGTCTGTTAATTATGATTCCCTGATACTTTATTTTTATTTAGTTTATTAAACACACTTTATTATTTTTATTTTATTTATAAATATTATTTTTTAAACACTATAAAATAAATAAACTCTCTTTGGAGGCTTTGGTTTGTTATATAATTTTAATCACAAAACACTGTAAGATAAAATTACGTGAGACATGGGAAAAACAATTAAAATACAAAACAGCGATTGTCAAAAAAAAGATGAGTCACGTCTATATCATGTAAACACACTCGTGCGACTGATAAATGTCTAGAGTAGACGGTTGGGAAATTTTCCCCATATTTGGTGCGTATTTTACCCCAATCGATAAAATAATTCCTCAAAATAAATAATGTTTTAAGTTAACTAACCTACTTATTTTATTTATTTCCGATCACACTAGTGTTCAAGTTTAAAATCAAACTTTTTTTTTAAATACGTTTTCTGACAATAATTTATAATCTACTCTCATTATTAACAATACAATAAACTCTGTCATTATGCTTATAAAAAGTATTCCGTAAAACTATACAAAATTTCCCCATAATCTTGTAAAATCTCCCAACATTAGACAACATCGCTGATAAAAAGCATTTCGAATTTTTCGCGCGCGGGAAACGTCACGACGTGCAAGTCAAAACGTCCTATCTCCTTTATGTACTACTCTTTGCTGGGCGATTATAGACTTTATTTCGTGGGAACAGAGGCGATAAGATGATAGTAACTTTCCTAGTAAGTGCAGAACGGCAACGCCGCGTCAGCTGGCGGCGAGCTAGGCGCGTTCGGAAAGGTCAACATCGGCTACTAATATTTTCTTTTTTATTCTCTTCTTCTATTTGATATTTAGGTTATTGTCTATAGCTATAAAAATTTAATAATCGTTTATTAGGCAAATAATTAAAATGTTTTCTCGGATAAGATTTGAAAATTGATTGCAAAAATCATGAAATTTTAACTGATAAATAAATAATTTGTAATTTGTAAATTCAAGTCAAGGTCGAGTCAATATATTATGCTGTTTAGTAAACTTTTGTTGTAATAAATGAATAATTTAATATTTTTTTTATCACAAAGTTGGTATTGTTTTGCGCGATGCGATGCGAGTGAGCGGCGCGCGCGAGGTTGCCGCTCCGCGCCGCTCGCCGCACTTTTTACTGTTTCTTAGCACATAGGCGCTCATTACGCCGGCACGCACACAGCGTTGGCGACGCGCTGATATTGTTATATATCTCGGTACGTATGTCCACATAGTGCAAGATGTACATTATGTACATTCCGTTGTACGTAGCCTCTGGATATATAGGTGAGGTGCGTCGAGCTCTCGTACAACAAATCAAACAGTACGTCTATAAATAACTGGGATGTGTCCGTGAAATTACGACGCGTCATTTTTGCCCGACTGTATCAATGCAACGTTTCTAACGCGACTGACGGCCGCGGCCTCGATTTATAAATCGTATTTCACATATTTAACAAATTATATTTTATTTTCTGTATTATTTAAATTCTAATAAGAATCTAATGGTACACACGTAAGCACAATAAATTAGTACACACACAAAACTTGTAGTAAAAAATAAACACTGAATCGAATGCGGAAATGAAATCGCGAGATGTGTAGACGAACTCTTCCGTCTTATGCCACCCTGGTACGTGGTAGGTGGCAGAGCGAGCGCCGACGTCCACCGCACGCACACGCTACACGCGGCACACTGATAATAAAACACGCGAAACCATAAATTAACGAGCGCGCGCTCGCCGGCCGCTGGCTGGTAATACAATGGTTGTTGTTGAAGACGAAATAAAAAAGGAATCGGCGAGAAAAGCGACGTGTTCGCGTTCCGTCAGACGCGGAATGTGTGTCACGCTGGCGCGTGTCAATGACTCGGCGCGCACTAGCCGGCCGGCCTGCGGGCTGCGGGCGCGCGGTGGCCCAGCGTGACACGGGCCCGCAACACGTCGCCCGCGGGACACGTGCGGGTTAACACGCTAACACGCTCCTGCATACAAACGCCCGCCCGCTATCTATCGGCCGCTGATCGATTTCGAATTTCGAATGCACTTTGGAAAGAGAACGATAGATGTTGACGTTCTTATCTAATGTCACCACGCCTTGTTGTGAAATATCAGGACACGTAGAAAGTCAACCATCAAAAGTCTTCAACTTCCTAAATGATTTTACTAAATATAAATGGACCCTAGGTAACATAGGAAGGTAGCATAGTTATTTGCTACTGTGCAAAGCATTAGTAAGTTCAAGGTTGTGCCAATCAATGGGTTTTTCCGTTTACCAGTCCATTGTTAGACGTAACAATAAAAAGGCTTCGGCTTCGACCAACCGGTAAACGCATACAGCATCAGATTTCGATAAATAGCTTGGCCCCTCATAAAATACAAGCGTGAAATAGTAGCACTCTTCGTTATATCTACATGATGTACCAATTTTATCTTACTTCCGCTTTGTTCAGTAATTGTTGTCAACGTAATCTAGCTTGCTTATCGCATCGGTAACTATTCAAGCTTTATAATGAATTAAAATTTTGTATACATACGAATAAGAAGGTAAAAGAGAGAGAGAGAGAGAGAGAGAGAGAGAGAGAGGAGGGATTTACAGCGTGTACCATAATTTAACAATAAGCCAGTACCAGTGCATCATCAATATCGGTAACTCTTTTAGTAACGGTAATCAACTCTTTTAGTTTCAAAGTTATGTTAATTTGAATTTAATTGTACTTTGATACCCTACCCATTACGATTAGCCACGCTTTTTTGGGACACACTGTATATAAGTAATCCTGTCCGTATTATTTACTTTTCCATTCGCAATCGTTTGGTTTTGGGTGATTAACCTCCTGCACCACCGACTACGCCGGGCAGGACATGTAACGAGAATGGATGACTGCCGGGAACCCAAGCGTCTGCTAGAGAGCCAGCCAGAGGGACGTAGATCGCGTGGAAGGCCGAAATTCAGATGATGATGATGTATATAAGTAAACTACACAAATACAAGAAGCACCTTAAATATAGGCTATTTGGTTTGTACATCATATTTTGACCCCATCAGTCTCATATGACAGATGTAACTATTTTCGTTGAATGCGTCGATTTTTCTAACACCCACGTTGATGGTGAATGTACGGCTAGTATCGCGGTGTTCAAACGTCCATTATAAACTGTACTTCCGGGAAAAAGTCATTGGTCCAGGATTTATCTCAAGGTCTTTTATTAAGTAACTTGTTAACAGTAACAAGAAATAAACGGATGTATCGGACGTGCGATAAATAGTTAGCGATGTTAAAGAGTCTCATGCTCTACCGACTGAGCTAACCGGGCAATAGATAGCGATGTTAAAAAAAATGTTATTTAGACTGTAGATGTAAGTGTAAATTCTTTCGACGCGTAAGCAATACGCTCAATATAAATAATGTTTTTTTTTATTAAAACAAAAAAAAAGGGTAACGTAACGTTGCCTCCAGAGTTAGTAAAAAAAACGTAAAAATAAAAGGAATATCCCATTCGTCACTCAACACGTGGTTACCCTAATCAAGCAGTGACGGACGTGTGACAAGCTGTCAAGCGGCTCGGGCGTCCTCGGCACACTTCGGGTACGTTCGACTACGTAGAAATATACAGCTTTGGCGCGAGATTAGATTAAAGAGCATAATTAAATAATATTTAGATGCTAATAAATATATAAGCGACATCTTTGATTGTTATGCACTCCTGGTAGTTTAGCAACAAAAGTGTTTTGTATATAAAAAGTAATTTGTTTAAAAACTACCAGATTGATCCAGGTTTTTACTACACTCCTGACGTAAAAGCTGTATCCATTATTTTTCCATCCATCCATACATTATAACTTTCGCATTTAAAATATTAGTAATATTAATTAATACAAATGTCACATCTATTCGTAAACTAAAGTCATGTCCATACAAATTTGGAGCGCATTTCATATAATACATACAAAATTTAATATACACCTGCGTTAAGATTAGCCAGACTAAAGACAAAATCCTCACTCGTATTACATAATATAGGAAACCGGTCGTACGGGGTCAGTAACATCGGCAGACGAAACGAATCCGGTCGCCCCGCTCAACTCGCTTGTTTTGATCTGTCACATTACGAACGCGAAGTACATGTCAAAGTTTGACAGATCGCTGTAGATGACATTTGTTTTTTTTTGCAACAAGGCAAAGATATTTGAAGTGTAATGCCATATTCGGATTCTGTACGAATGATATATTTTTTTTAAATGCGTGGACTTAAGATAAAATTGCATTTTATTTTTTACGTAAATACTTAATCTGAATAAAAATATGTATTAAATCGTTTTAGCCGTTTACAAAACTAAAAAAAATGCTCTACAGTCGGGAAAAAACACATAGCTTTATTATATTTTTTGTTACATCTTACGTAGGTTAAGATTGAGGTGAAAGTAAGAGAAAGCTAAAGTATAATTTTGTTTTTTTTTGTAGTTGAAGATAACAATAAAAGAACGAAAACTTAACAATAAAATGTATATGTGGCCAGTAACATTATTTGTTTTAAAATGTTACGTTTTTATTAAATTAAATGAACTTTGTTACCCGGTGGTGGAAGTAATTAACAAATAATTGTTTATCAATATATACTTCATGTAGTAGGAAGACAGTAAATCGACAAAAAAGAAAAAAATCCGTTAACCCCATAGCTATATAACTTTTGAAGTTCCTAAAACTTGGTAATAAATCTCTCTTTATTATTTGAATTTGAAGATGATTTTGCTTTGATTTCCTGTGTTCGAATATTTAAAAACTTATTTAACCGCCATTTATCGAATTCGAAAAACAAAAACAAAACAATTCCAGTTTCAAAATAATTCAAACATGGAACGCTGATCATCACTATCGTGAAGCGAAAGGTCCGTTGATTTAATTCATTAGAGCGACAGAGAAGGCATCACAGTGATACCAACTTGTGTGAATGAGTGAAAGCGACCGGCGTGCGAGAAGGACGCGGCGAGAATTAGTTGCATGTGCGAGTGGGACAGGTAGAGTCTGACGTAGTAGATAAGGGGCTATCAGAAGGATGCGCGTTTACACGCCGTATTACACTCGACTGGAATTCTTTTGTTTAGGCGAGTATTAAGACAATTAACTTTCTCCATTAACTTGTTCATGAATTCAATTTTATGTGATTATTTTTTTAATACAGTTTTCTACGTAAAGTCTAATCGAATTGCTTTATATTTTTTTTTAATTGTGGTAATTCTTTCTATTTCTAATTAAACATTTTCGAGTGGTGTCTAAAATTAATCGAATGATATGTAAGGATATTGTAAACGATTATTTTATGTTTTTAACAATTTGTTCGCCTTTAGTTCTAAATTCGAGTCTTTTTCAAACATTTTTTACAATTTTTCTCGATATCATTGTTAACTTTTATTGTGTTTTTATGTAATATCGATAATAATAATTAATGTTTCGTGTTCAAGATATCTACAATAATTAATGAAAAAAGCTGCTGTGACGAGGTGTACATTCCAGTTTTTCACGATATTTTGGCTTTTCTTAATTTCTACGTTAACAAAAACGCAGGCAACCTCTAGTACTTTTTACCAGAGTTTGTGGTATAAAGTTTAGGTTCGAAGGTAAAGTCCGTTTTGGAGAATGAATCCTTGTAGATTTTATCTTCATTCATTTATAGCCACTTTTGATTATGACTTTACATTTCGTAGTTACTTGACTTAAAGCGGTAATTGCGTGTCATTTTAAGATTAAATATTACGCCATATAGCCAAAAAAAAATTAACTACTTATACTCAATTATTTTCTTTTAAATCGAGCATAATTTAACTCATGTCACATATTTAGAGCATTAGTTTCCTACTCTACTAATAGACAGTAAGTAGGTAAGTAACTAGGCGATGCAAACGAGGCACACTCACACAAGCACAGTTTTTATAACCTCTCAATGTTCAGAAGGTGACAAGTGCGAGTATTTGAATTTGTTAATTTTTTAAGTTTCTACTGCAGATTTGTAGTCAGAAAAATAAATTAAATTAAGAAAAAAAACAGAGTAGCTTTTTAAAACGCTAGTAAGTCAGCAATAACAAAATATCTCACATAAAATAACAAAACGACTCCAATTTCTTCTTCAACTTTTGTATCTAGTATTAGAACAACATGTAGTTCTTAAAACGATATTTAGTATACACTTTTAGACTCTATTTTGTGTTCCATAAAGTCGAAAATCCCTTGCATTTGTCATATAGTTTGAATTCTCCTTGGGCACGTATGCCCTTTACAGAGTTCAAGGACGGCAAATTAAACTTTATTAAAGGGTAATACGGTTGACTTTACAATTTTAAGGTTAAACTAATAGACTGTTTATTGACTAGTCAATTTAGTTTCATTATTTTCAAAAATTGCATAGAAATTTTTCATGCTATTTTGCATCTTAGGATTTTTTTTTTATTTATCTGTCCGCAAGTTCGTTATTGTTCAAATTGGGACTTGGATGATAGCTGATGTGTGCGGGACTCACACTCCATGCTATCAAAGTCGGGTGCAACACCTAGTCTTAGTACTTACTAATATTACAAGTGCCTTACGATGGATTTGTCCGGATTTTGATGAAATTTTTCACAGTTGTAGAACATAATCCGCGCGAACGAAGTCGTGTGTGACAGCTAGGTTTATAATATTAATCAATATTAATACCCGTGTGAATCCTGTATTTGATATTAGTATAGAACAGACTTGTCAATCAAATATATTTCTACCGAACCTAGTTGATCGTTCACACATCGATGTTAACCGTAGGGCAACAAGCTAGGGGTGTGCACCCCCAATTAATAATAACTTTACCCTCTCCCTCGCACCCGTACAACCGCGATCTATCCGTCTCGGGTGGCATGCAAATTAAAAATCAATGACCGAAGCACTTGACAGTCTTTGCGTCGATTTTCTTACGAAGATGCACTTTTATTATAATAGAAATTCTAACATTTTTTTATCATAAAATTATAATTTAATTTTATAAAACCATTAATCGCGTGATGTACGAAAGGGGGGGTCCGTAAAACATCACAGGGGGGGACTAAATTAAGACATCAAGTGTAAAAATATAAAAAAAGTTCTTCTAGTTATCATGGGATGGTAAGAACAAATGTTACAAACGGTTTTCAAACAAATACCTATACAAATTAAAAAATAATTCATAAAATCAATACTTGCCTTTACGGTTTATTTGTTTATTTATTATTAAACTTTAACATTACAAAAAAAAATATCAAATATAATAAAATATAAAAAAAAAATCTTCATTCGTGTACCAGGAGCGCATAGCCGCGGGGAGGCGCCACCCTACGCCACGTGCTCACCCCCCTCACCCCCGTATACTGAAATGCTTAAATATAGGTTACGTTGTCTGTCACTATGTGGCCACAACGAAATTATATTTTAAATACATCAATGCTGCCAACATTAAAATGTAGTCCGGACTAAATAGCGATCACTGGGAATTGAACCTAAATGTCCTCAGAAGCAATATTCGCTAGGAAATCCATTTTGGCGTACTTGTATTTATGTATTTAAAAATATACATATTTCGCGCACAATGTATTTGCGTTCATCATAATGAAAAACCATTTTTTTTTACTTTTCGTCTGTCTGTCTATACGACTTCAGACTGGATCGACTTTTGCTGGAGGGTAGCTAATGTATAGGGAAGTATGTAATTTCCGCGAGCCCTTATTCGCGTGTTTTTGACGCTTGACGTCGGCGTTTTTTTAACGCTTATACGACCACATCAAAATCACTATTGTTTCGTCCGCCCAACAATCAAAATGCAACGCTTTTTTATCGCGCGCTAATAGAGGCGTAAGTATGAATGCGGGCAATATTATACATAACCATTTCGAGAAAACCAGATTAACTCGCTCAAAAAAAACCAGTTATGTAACCTGCTACTCTAAAAATAACTCATTACATAACACGAATTAATGTCGACTTGTTTATTAATCCTCGATTAACCACAAAATTATAATATTATGTCAAGTGCAAAACACTGGCCGTTTTGAAAAACAAAAGTCGGTTAATGAATTCCATTTTCGTAAACGACATCGCTGTTTAATCTGTAATATTCTTCTAATATTTTTTATTCTTTACTACAAAATATTTAATGCACGTTAAAAGTTATAAACTAATAAATTAATCAGCAAACACAACTAAAACTAATACATTAATAAAAAAAAATATTTTTAATCTTTAATACCAAATGTAAGTAACTGGCCGTTTAGAAAAAAAAGAACGTCAAAATTCATTTCGAATTTGGAATGATTTTGATCGGGGCGCGGAGCAGACGACACTCGAGCGAGCGAGTGGCGTCTCTCACATAGTCTTTACTTATGTATACAGCGACCAGAGAACGTAGAGCTCTGTAACGTCGCTATAATGCGGTATATTGGGACGGGTTTGTACTGAGCGCGGGCGGGCAGGTAGCTCAACGTGTACTGGGCGAAGCGGTACCGATGAATACATAGAGTATACGTAGATAGAGGTAGTACTCGGGGTGGGCGAGTACCGTCCGCAGATGACGATTTTGAAATTAATTTTAAAAGAAAATATTTTTTATAAAATTTTGTTATAAATTATGATGCACACGTCGATTGATAATAAAAGTTCACTTTAGAAATTTATTACTAAACTTTTATCAAGTATTTTATTACTTTAAAATTCCTAGATAAGAAAGATAGGACGCAGTATAAAATAAAAAATCTAAGAACACTAAGTGTAATACGGATGAAAAAAATGTCGAATTATTAAAACAAAAACGAAGAAAAAAGCATAACACCGAGATAGCAAAAAAAAACTAAAATATTGAAATGTTAAATTAAAAATCAATTTATAAATATCAATTAAAATATTCCCCGGCATCTGTCAACGGTACGAGGCAAGCACAGAGTATATACGTACCGTTCACCTACATTTATTTGTTCGCACACAGATGCAACTTTATGGCGCGCACACGTAGGGCTGCCAACTACGTTAATACAACTTCATATTTTTATGTCAATTAATATTAGTGCTAGACTTAATAATAATTAAAAATGTATAAACTTGAAAGATTACTCATCTGTTTGTAGGCAATTACAAAATTAATTCGCTGTTAAAAAGTTACCTTCGTTTATGATATCTGTTACTATAATTTTTATTTTTACTCAGAAACAAAATGTTTAATATCTAGATTTTGCTCGGGACATCGTCCGTGCGGAATTAAAAAAGTAATAAATATAGCCTATGTTACTCAGTGATAACGTAGCTTTCTAATGGTGAAGGAATTTTCGAAATCAGCCGGATCTTTGAGTTATTTCAATACATACAAAATACAAAACTTTCCTCTTTATAATATTAGTCAAGATAATCAAACGTAAAATTTTCAAAAATTTAGCATAGGAAGTAAAATAAAAAATGTAAGTAAAATAAAAAAATATATTTTTGGTGGTTATAATTTATCTTCATTAAAGTGTGACAACCCTAAGCACGGGCACAGGGACGAGCTTACCTCGCACACATACAAGTGAACATTTTATTTTATTCTGGGAGGATAATTTTGCGATTTTTACCGCCACGACGACGATCGACATGAGGTTTTTAAAAAAAAATCTATATCGAAAATAATTCATGTTAACCAATAAGGTTTTAACTACAAAAATAACTGGCTGACAAACGATTGTCATTTAAAAAAATCGTTGATGAAAAGACTGGCTGAAAAAAACAATTGCCATTTCTTTTAAATCTATACAAATATTATAAAGAGACAAACTTTGTATTTTTGTATGTATTGAAATAACTCAATAACTGGGCCGATTTCAAAAATTCTTTCACTCATAGAAAGCTACATTATCCCCGAGTAACATAGGCTATATTTTTTAATTCCACATGGACGAAGTCGCGCACAACAGCTAGTCATTCATAAAAAGGCTGGCTGAAAAAAAACACTAATTTTTTTTAAGTTCCATCGTTGAAAAGCACGGGTTTTAATTTGATACATCTACTATATAATTTAAAGAATACATTACATCGTTTTTCTTGGGATTAAAATAAAATTAAATCTCCTTAAAAAATCTTGCAAAGCAATTAGATTTTGTAAGGTTTCATTTCTTAAGATTCAATGAAGTTTGTCGAGAACTACGTCAATATTATTACGTCATAGCGTATCAATTGTCGACCGGCAAACTTACCTGACCCGGTGTGTATAGTATACTTCACCGGGCCAAATTAAGTCGCACTATATATCAACCAGTGTTCGATATTTAAAATCGAGAAACAATAATCTATATGGTTTGGCGATAGTCTTTTTTTTTTAAACAAAGTGGCAAACGAGCAATAGGCCACTTTGATTCGCTGAAATAGCGAAGCGACCCCTGCCCATAGACATCTGCAATTGCATATGCGTTGTCTACCCTTCATCTACGGAGGAGCACAGCAAGAGGATAATACCTCTTCCTATGTGTCCCCTCTCTCGCCAATCCACTTCCTATCTTTTCCTTAGGAAGAGAAAGTAAGATGAGTCCTCCGGCACCACTTGTCAGACGAAACACGAAATAACTTCCATTTGACGCCTGTCTTCTGTGTGTGTGTGGTATTTCACCGGGCGAGCCGACCAATTCGTGCGAAGATGTTAAAGCGGGCTCTACCACTGTTAAATATTTATTTTAGCATTTAGTAAACTAGGTACATCAAAATGAAGCTGTCAGGTCACAGGCTTGTCATAAGTTTGGCTACTAATCTAATAAAATGTCGCTGTTCGGACACGTTTAGTTGCTAAATTAATAACCTAGTGTGAATCCGAACAGTTTTTTTTTTTTGGTTTCGCGGGGGAATGCGTTTATTCACTTCGCCGCCCCTGCTGCGAGGGCAGCAGGGACGGCTTCGTGCGGGGCTCCCGGCCTTGTAAAGACCGTGGAGTCCATTATTAGTATATCCACGGCCCGGCTAGGTTTTGGCCCTTTGATAGGGGCCGTGAATCCGAACAGTCGTAAATCCATTGTTCGGATTAATGCTACTTGCTACTCGACTAAAATACTATCCTGGTGCGAACAAGGCTTAAGTGAGAGTCATTGTCCGGTCCCGAGCTAAATAAGCGAGAAACTCTGATTAGAGAGAAACCTCTATAAACGAGAGGTATATCGCGGTCCCATAGACTATATGATCCAGGTTCCAGTATGAATGCATCTTTATACTATGACTCATGCATATAATGGTGGCTCGCTATAACACCCTTCGATTCGTTATTTTTAACTTGAACGCATCTCTAAAATTATTAATATGCGTGAATCATAAACTAATTCAGATATTGTAAACATGGAAATAACTGTCGACTCAGAGACGTTTAAAACAGTCCCTTAGCGTTGATATTTAGTATATAAATCTAGTCACACTAGTGACTTTCTGTAACCCTAGTACTTCATGATGGATGTTACCCAAAAAAACGGTCTTACGCCGAAGCAAAATCTCCGTTTTTTAAACCCGAAATAGGTCTTATAACGCCCTAGGGTTAGCGATATAAGAATTGACAAAATGTATAGAAACAAATACGTGGCAAGAACGTGTTCGCTATGGAATCGCTTTGGAGCGAATGGACTTTGTTTAGAAGGGCAATGCTTTACCATTTAGCCAGATGCTCTTTTGTATTATGTGTATGTAATAAAGATGTTACCAACCTGTCTACAGGTGG
>QDHC01003331.1:134471-147774 GCA_013186455.1 Papilio dardanus tibullus | reverse complement strand
CCCGTTTCTTACGAACAATATGTTAGTAAAAACCACAAAAGTTTAAAGCCATGGTATCTTGTTTCCGATTCTTGCCGTTGTGGCGCTGATGGTATCAGTGTTGTATCTAACAGTAGAAATAGAAATTATTTGACACTATGATGCTTATAAGTTGGTATGATACAGAATCTGTTGACTGTATCAGTTCTTAACCCAGTGGGGTGTGCAGAGATTATAGACAATTTGACACGCTCCTGGCGTACCTTTTTCGCTATTTAAGAAACAATTTAATGACTATATGTCCCCTTATTCCGAAAAAATGTATAAAGTACTGCGATAAACGAGGACCAATAAGTCGTCGATTATACGATACTGTAGGACACTGGGAACTAAATAAGATAGACCAGGAGTCACATTGGACCGAATTATGTGTCATGAGAAGTACCAGGAATAAGGATGTTCTGTATTTTGTAATAAATTTTATGAATGTACCAAACGTAGAAAGTACAACAGTAATAACGCTGATTCTCGTTTCGGAATAAAACGGTTAGTGTCCATCACACTATTTCATATGTAATTTTGTTTTAATTGTGGCATAACTGAAGAGAAATAGTTATAATTGTGTATTGTCAGGAATATTAGCGATAAAAGTTACATAAACTTTAATATCGGTTGCCATGGCAACCAGTATGCGCACTGCACACGAAAAACCCGCGAACGAGTTCACAAAACTTTAACCTAATATTATATCTAACAAAAATAGCGTACCAGTACTAAGAAGAAAATCAAAATACAAATTACAAACAAGCAAAAAAAATAGAAAGGTTAAAAAAAAGTGTCGAAACAAGCGCAACCGGGGACACGAAGTAAGCTCGGGGTCAATAACCAAAGAGTACGGCGAGCAGAGACAAGTTACACCTGTCGAAACAACTACGCACTGTTACATAGATAATATCAAGCAAAACTGACCCTTATTACTATTTCAAAGAGGTCTATATTAGCTTATATTTGTGACAATTGTTGGTAAAATCTATGTTGCAGTTCGTACACAGATTTCTTCGCGTTCACCGTTCCGTACAACGCAGTTTTATACTCAAAATGTATCATAATAATACTTGATTGTATACATACATACAAATTATACATTTTAGTATATTATTAGATATTAAATTGATTAAATAAGTTATATTTACTTCGTTACATTTCAAAGACGAAATTAAGTAAACGGAGGAACGCCAGACTCGTGGCGGCCATTATGATTAATTGTTTTTTTTTTTTTAGTTATTTTATGAAAATTGTGAGATAAAGTAAAATAAGGGTTAATGTTATACAGAGGTCTCGATTTGTCGTAAATTCTTCGACCAAAATATTAACGCAGCGCCCCTACCGGACGTAAAGTGCACTTAATTTTCATATTGCCGATGTTCAGGATTTTTTTTGCTACGTAATAGGTGTCTCTACCGTTGAAAGATCTTTATAAAACATTGCTATCTCCATATTTTTCAAATGTACGACAGGGACAAATAGATACCAAGTACCAACGCAAATCATGTAAACTAAAGCGCGAGAAATTATGTCAAGGTGAATCAAATGATGCCAACTGCCAATTTAATAGCAAACCATGATGTCGATAAAGACAGACAAGTTATCTGGGGGTAACACAAAGTGCATACGCTACGAAGCGATTCTAAAGCAAACGATAAAATGTATGGAACTGACAATGGCGTTCGATATCTCACACGTAACAAGCACATGACTTTTCGAATGTCAATATCAGTTTCATACATTTTTGGCGATTCCATCAGCGATTTCGCTAATCGAAAATCACTTTGGGAAGCCACCCGGGTGGGCATAAGTGAAACTAAATTATAATAGCTCACTAGCGCCCTCAATTGAAACTGTTTTCTATATTTTACATGGGTTTTTACTAGGTTTTACATGTTTTCTGACATAACCAATCGATAGCAGCGCCTCTCAGACATCCATGTTTGATTAAAACTAGCTATGGCCTGACTTTGCTTATTACCCTATGACTTCATTAGACCGAGTTCGCGATACAAACGAAATTTGCTTCGGCGTAAGGTCGTTTTTTGCATGACATCGGTCTAATGAAACCGTGGGATTAAAGAAAACATGTATAAAAGTTATTGAACAAAACTAAAACTTAGTACACACATTAAGGGACTCCCTTAGCAACTCTGAGTACAAATTATTAATAATTCCGATTAAATAATAATATATTAGCAATGCAGTTACCAGGTTACCATAAATAGAAAGGAGTCCAAACATAAGAACGTCCTTGCCGTAGGCGTCTTGCGTGCTCGGGATAGCGTGCCCGCTGTAGATGATTACAGGTGGATCAAGGGATATTATAAATTGAAGCATGCTTATTATGAACCGTTACATCTAAATTATTATTACAAATATACGATTGTGGCAAAAATATCCTTTACTCTTTGATGTCCTGGTAATTTTTAGGTCTAGATTAAAATAATATAAGCACATTTCACTTCACGTAAAAGAGTCGAAAAAGAAATTGAAAAGTAGTGACTACTATATACTAATGAAGTCCTGGTACTTCCTTAAACGTGTTTACAGTTTCTGCTAGTCCTGATACCATATCATTTACTTATTTATTAGGTACTGTTAGATCTATTATACTATATTTAATATTATAAAGAGAGAAACTTCGTATTTTTGAGTTTTTGTATGTATTGAAATAACTCAAGAACCACTGGTCCGATTTCAAAAATTCTTTCACACATAGAAAGCTACATTATCCCCGAGTAACATATATATTATTTAATTGCACGCGGACAAAGTCGCGCACAACAGCTAGTAAGTACATTATATATTAGATGTATTTCCCACGCGATGACTTATCTTCAGAGGTTTACAAATGAAGTAATCGAGTTACGCTTTGTTCGTATTTATTATTCAAATAAACACATTTATTACTGAGATATTTACACACTGGTATGTTAATTTTTTTAAGTTCAAGGTCATTCAAGGGCTTTGTATTTTGTCCCAAAAGAACTGTTTTTTTTAAGATTTTTATTTGATTTTCTCTTTAAAAAATGTAGGCCATTTTAAGGACATTAATACTTTTGAGAGAGTAACAGGCCAGCAGAATTTATTAGGAGCTACCTAGTCTAATAAACCGGTTCTGGGGCGTACGTACAGTTTTTTGTATACTAACCTATCTCGTACGCTTCGACAACTCGTTTCGTTTTACGCAATTATGAATTCCTGGTAGTTTATTCTTTCACTTGAAGAATACATAACTTAATTTTATAATACATATTTTAATCGTACATACAAATACATAGAAAAATAAAACATTTCTATATTTTTACTTATCTTACGGCTTCATTGGACCAAATTCGGGATAACGCCGAAGCAAACTCTGTCTAATGTAGTCATAGGGTTACTAATATTATGTCTAAATGCGATGTTTATTACATTTTGGCTTCATTAGTAAGATCGCTATAAAAACGGAGATTTAACTTCAGCGTAAGACCGTTTTTGCGTGACATTGTTCTAATGAAGTCGGACAGTTAGAAGACATCTTCAGAACGCCTGAATGGATTGGAAATTCCGTACAGATTTAGAAAACAGTTTGGACATATGGGCTAATTACAAAGGTTTTTTTTTTATTCGGACGGAGTCACTAGCAACCTCAAAATCTTTAATTTACCAGGTAAAAGGAAATGTTACATAAAACACATTCCTACAATCTTGTATTGTAATGACAAAACAAAAAAATGCTACAAAAAGTTGAGACCTTGCGTTGCTGTTTCGTGCGATGTTGCCAATTTTACTCCATGTTTACTATAACATAGATAAATTAAAATAAGTAATTTTACTAACCTTATCTTATATTATTATCAAAATTTTATTACACTACTAGCTCTCGCCCGCGTACGGGGTCGTGGGTGATTGCCTTCTCGAGCGATTCCGGGAAGACGGCAACAAGGTTTGGTCCTGAGTTTGCCGTGGATACGGGAGGGCACGAGGGGTCATGAGCGTCCCCTGAGTCGTGCAGAAGCCCAGTGCAAAGACTCCCGGTGCGTTCTAACGAGATCCCGGGACTCTCTTTTACCGCACTCGAGGATGGCCACCGAGGGGGTTTTAGTGAGTCAAACCTCACATAACCCTGTCTTACCCCCAGAAGTCAGGGTATCTTTTGAAAATTTCCCCCCCGTAAATAAAAAAAAAGCTCTCGCCCGCGATTTCGTCTGCGGTAAACTAAAAAACATAATAGCCTATGTGTTCTATACACTACATCTGTGAAAACATCGAGATTAGAGGAGTTTCGAAGATATATACGGACATACATAATTTCCATTTATAATATTAGTAGTAGGGGCTATGTTTCGATTCCACGACTGGCGAGTATTTTTCGTGACCCTGTAGCTTTCAAAAATAGGGAGACTTTGCTTGGGCGTAAGGCCGTTTTTTGCGTGATATCGGTCTAATGAAGCCGTACGGTAAGGGACTTAGATCACTCCAGCCAGCCCAGCTCTCCAAAGAACCCCAGCACTTTTATGCTGGTGATCTCTAGAAGCGATCTCGGCGGGTCGAGATATTTAACCATGTAGCTGGAGACTGCTGGTTAATCGTGTTTGATGTGATAGTATAATATTAATAGGAAGAACGGCTCGACGATAATTACTGAGAATTAAGCCTTGAACGCATCAGAATAGTATTTTAGTCGAGTAGTAAGTAATTTAGTAATTAAAAGTGTTCGAACAGCTATATTTTAGTAGAGTAGATAAGTAAATCCTTTGTTCGGATACTTGTTATTTGCTATTCGACTAAAATACTATCTTAATGCGAACAAGGCTTTATATTTGAGAGAAATTATCGTGGATGTGTGTCTAAGATAACGAGAGAGATATACAGAGGAGAGAGCCTAGAAGTACATCATTTCTACCCACCCCTTACGGACGTGTGTTGTCCATCAATGACGTCATATTTGGGTTAAGCCGATGACCGTGTTTCTAATAAGGTTAAATCGTTAACTAAGGGTAATTCCACACGAACATAGGTCGATGACCGTGTGTACCTAAAATAATTGACGTTTATAGTAAGACATAGCTATCTGGTCCGTGAAGCCTTGTACGCACCAGGATAGTATTTTAGTCGAGTAGCAAGTAGCAAATATCCAAAGGATTTACTAAACTCTACTAAAATGTTGCTGTTCGGAGAGGTAGTTACTAAATTACTACCCTAGTGCGTAGGTTTAGGCTTGAACGAGTCCGACCATTAAATCCTTTGTTCGGATAAATGTTATATGCTACTCGATTAAAATACTATGCTGGTGCGTACAAGGTTTAAGGTTGGTTTAGTCAGAAAATAGTTAAAGCCACTTAGATGTAGAATATGACACAAAACCTCCTTCATAGATCACGTAATTTTTGCCCTGAAAAAATCACGAAATATCAAAGGGGGGGGGGAACGAAAATAAGATATTTCCAAACTGGCGATGTAACCCACAACAAGATTAACAGATCCAGTGAGGCTACCCAATGTCCATGTGCTAGAAAACGATTCGATATCGAACATCAAAAATGTACGGAACGACATTCGATAAGTCATGTGATTGTCGCGTGTAAAATATCGAACGTATTGTCCCGTTTGTTTAGCCGGGAGATATCTTCATACATTTTGCATCAGTATTATATGCATATTAGTATGGTTTGCTAAAATTATTATAATTTTTTTTACTTGAACTCACCCATTTAAAAAAGTGAAATAGTACGACGCCTCGATGTATGGAAGTTGATATTCTTTGTAAATGTATGGAGATGCAAAAAGGAGTCAAAGAAACCAAAATTATATCTTTTTTATGTCACATATGTAGTTTATTATTTCAATTGATTGACACATGTCTCTGTGGCGCAGTGGATAGCGCGTTGGACTTCTAATCCAAAGGTCGTGGGTTCGATCCCCACCAGAGATGTTAAGCTAAACTTTTTGTATAAACTTTTATAGGAGTCAAAAGGATTATATTTTCTACATGTTTCGGTAATTCGATGTTACGTAGATTTGAGGGTAAAAATCACTCATAAGAAATATCTTTCTGGGGGTCCCCTACGTCGACGATAGGCAAGGTAACTCTTTGCGGATGTCTATGGGCTTATCGCTTCGCTATTTCGGCGAATCCAGACCGCTCATTTGCCATCTTAAGCCTTGTTCGCACCAGGATAGTATTTTATTCGAGTAGCAAGTAGCATTTATCCGAACAATGGATTTAGTACCGTTCGGAGGTGTTTAAGCCAAAACCTACGCACTAGGGTAGTAATAATAACTAAACGTGTCCGAATAGCAACATTTTAGTAGAGTAGATTAGTAAATCCTTTCTTCAGATACTTGCTACTTGCTACTCGACTAAAATACTATCCTGGTGCGTAAAAGGCTTTATAGCTGTGTTTGAAGGGTTTAACAATTATACTATTTTTAGAAATGCGAAAGATATACGATGGATGTTTGATTATATCTCCGAAACAGCTAGATCTTGGTGTTTATGGATGTAGAACATACCTGGAAGAACACACAGGCTACTATTATGTAGTTCCGCGCAGACGGAGTCGAGGGCGACAACTAATATAATAAATCCTTGTTTTTATAACAATGTAAGTCTCGGTTGGTTGATTTTAGTAAAAACAAAACAATTTTAAAGACATCGTTGTCTCAGTTTAGCTCTTGACTTGTAATGTAGGTCCGGAGTTCGAATCCCGACATACCAATGTGTTTCATATGTACATTTACGTGACGCTGTTACGGTGTAGGAAAACATCGTGGTAACTGCACATATGTAAAAAAATTCAAAGATATGTGTGAAGTCACGCAAAATACGCGCCAGTCGTGGAGTTACGGAAAATGGAACCCATCATTGGTCGAACTACATTACAAAGACATTTGTATTTCGATTTGATTACGGTAAACGTCTTCTTTAGCATCTTCTTAATCGTACCAGGATAATATTTTAGTCCACTAGCAAGTAGCAAGTATCCGACCGACGGATTTACAAATCTTTCTCTTCTTCAATTTAAGGTTCTTGGACCGATGGTGGCTTTTGCAACCCTCTCTGTCGACTAAAATACTATACTGGTGCGAACAAGACAATAGTTGCTTCGCAATGTCGGCAACGCTAGGGCTTTTGTATACCGAATTCCCGATAAAAACAGATTTTGATTCGGCGTAAGGTGTTTTTTTAAATATTATTGAGTGACAAACGAGCAAGCGGCCACTTGGATCCGCTGAAATAGCAAAGCGACCGCTGCCCATAGACATCTGCAATTGCAGATGCGTTGCCTACCCTTCATCTGTGGAGGAGACGGATAGCAAGAGGATAATACCTCGTGCTGTGCGTCCCCTCCCCCGGAAAATCCACTTCCTCTTTCCATCATTTCTTTATAGGAAAAGGATAGGAAGGGAAAGTAGACTAATATTGCGTGACATCGGTCTAAGGAAGTCATAAGGTCAAATCGGGAATCGTTTATTTACTTACCCTTATGTACTAAATGGCTATGTTTCCAAAATTGAAAATACATAGGAACAAAATATTTGTTTATTTTTTTAAAGATTGTAAGGGAATGACGATTCAAATTGTTTTTGATACGTATTTCGGCTGTAGAAATAATAGCTGACGTCGACGATTACGTCGAGTTGAAAATGTTACACAGCAACCTATATCCCTTTAAACGAGGAGCAATAAGTCGATAATACGATACTGGAGGACACTCGGAACTAAATTATATAGAGCAGGGGTCTCATTGGACTTAATTATGTATCATAAGAAGTACCAGGAACAAGGATGTTCTGTATTTTGTAATAAATTTTATGAATGTATCAAACGTAGAAAGTACAACAGTGATAACGATGATTCGCGTTATGGCAAAAAGCGGTTTGTGTTCTTCCAGACATCAAGATCTGTTGAACTGGTATATCCAGAAGGATATACCTTCAACCGAACATCCATCGTAAACTTTGGCATCCTTATCCTTACATAGTATAAAACAATAACGCTTTTTTATGTTTGTCCCTATATATGCTTCAATCTTTAAAACTACGCAACAGATTTTGATGCGGTTTTTAATAGATAGTGATTCATAAGGAAGGTTTTCATGTATAATTCACAATATAGTAGAGTAATTGATAATTTAGAGGTTTTTAATATGTTGTCGTAAACACATTTTTAGCGCTTACATTGCAAACGCTGCATTAGTATCGGTATTATACCGATTTGCGTGCGAAGCCGGGGCGGGTCGCTAGTTTATAATATAAGAAATGCTTATGTTTAAATGGATGTTTGAAGGTGTCTTCAGAACGGCTCAACGAGATGTCGATGTTCGTCACAGATGTAGGTCATAGTCTGGAATAAAGCTGGTGACTACAATAGTGATAGTTTAAATATATGAAATTAGAAATTATAATAAAACTGGCAGGTTGTGAAACACGAAAAAGTTTGATCCAAGGAGGTTCATCTGCAGTGACAGTTGTATATTGTCATCCCTTTCATTCGATATGAGAACAACAGAGACGTACAAGACATTTTGTTAGTTGATTTGTTTAAGTAAATTATTAATTGTTTTTGCCCTTTTGAGAACATTTGAGTAATAGATGTGATTTGTTTTTAATCTATACTTAATATTATAATGAGAGAAACTTTATATTTTTGTATATATTGAAATAACTCAAGAACTACTTGGCCGATTTCAAAAATTCTTTCACCGTTAGAAAGCTACATTATCCCCGAGTAACATAGGATATATTATTTAATTCCACGCGGACGAAGTCGCGCACAACAGCTAGTAAATGTTAAAACAATAACAAATTTTATAACAATCATTGTTTATATTTAGTGGATGTTTCGTAAATCTAAATGTTTGATAATGGATTTCTAATTATAGTACTACTACTATAGGATATACGTTTTATTTCTAACCGTGTAATTACAATACTATACTTGTCTTTGTTTATCACAAATTATATGAGAGAGATGACAATATTTTTATTGTTTCGGCATACACCTTTATTGTTTTTAAATTGTAGAGACAAAACTAAATAAGCACAGATAAGTTATTCCTAAATTAGCGTCATAAGATTTCATAACCTATAAAAGTAAACATTCGATGAAAAAAAACACTCGACGCATAAAAAAGGGGTTAGAGACCTGCTCGGGAGTGAAAAAAAAAGTGAGCATACGAGGGTTAGACCTCCGTACCTCCGTGGCTTGCTCAGCGACCGCCCCGCTCGCGTACCCGGGGCGGGCCACCCCGCATCTTAACAAAAATAACACTGTACCGATCACTTACAATGTTCCGGTTCCCTTTCTTCCTCATACGAACATCGCAGCCTGATCCATTTCACTATTTTCAAACTACACTTCACAAACACAGTCCGACCGCACTGACATAGGAGTTTGGCGTTTTTTTTTATCTTTTTGTGAGGGTCGAGTTTACACTCGCAGGTAGCCGCCGGACGGTCCGAGCGGCCTGTCGCTAGGCGTCTTACATTATTTCACTGAAGTGTTTTAAAAGCGTCCTCGTGTACGCGTAGCTTTTATCATCTTTTCCGACAGCGGTACAAGCACGCGCGCCTCGCTCGATCGCACTGGGATCGCGTCGCGCGGGGCGAGGTGGGAACGCCGTCGCGGGGTAGGGGCCTGCTTTACCGACGCCAATTGATACTGTTTTATCGACCTTACGGTAGGTGGCGCGGCCGGAAATACTGTTTGAAATGTTTCAGAGCTTTTCTGCTCTTATTTTCTTATGATTTTGAAAAAGATTTGAAAGAAGTACATAACACAAATAGCATATTGTATAGAGAAGCTTTGCAGAATTATTTCAAACAAAAAAAAATAGTGAACACTTTATATAAAAACTTTTTCGATATTTCTTTTATGGCAACACTCAATGTATTGACGTTTACGTTACGAACTGCATTTTTTGCCAAATTACGAGTTGTAAAGCAAATGCCGCTTCCTATTTAACAGATTTTTGTTATCAATTAGATGTTTTACAATTAAAAATCATTTTCCTTTATAGTTACATTACGCTGTAACATGGTTAGACACAGAAAAATTGGTAATTCACAAAATAAACATGGGAATAATAACGATACAGGTAGCAATTCGGGAAACGGTGAAAACTCAAATTGGTTTCGCTTATCATCTTTCTGGAAGACCGGCATCGGATGCTGTTGCCTCGCTTTCGCGATTTATGTTGGTGTTTTAGGTTATTTAGAAACGCGCGTAAACACACCACTTGACGAAGAAAAGGTAAGCGAGTGTACTAAGCTAAATTATCATTTTAATTATTTATATATTCATCTATAGAGATTATATTATAAGAAGCAAGAGGTTCTCAATTCGTCTGTATATTTCTTTTTCGCGTTGCCAATTTATTTTTTTATAATAATCTGATTTCATTTAAATGATATGCTAGCAAAGTCTATGTCTGATAAATGTATGAAAGAATACATACTGTACTTTTCAAAGTAGCAAATTTTATTCCTTTTGCCTTGGCTTCATTAGAGTCCTCGATAAAAACGAATTTACGTTGAAGCAAAACATGGTCGAACGTGAATAACAGAGTCTAAGGAACCGCGATATTTTCCTCGCTTATAGAGATATTTTTCTAACCGAGTTTCTCGCTCATAGAGGTTATTGGGACCATAGAATGACGCGCTTAAAGAGGTCTCTGACTTAACAAATTTTGACTGTATCGACTTTATTGTGAACTCAGTTCCGAAGCCGAGTTATAACAGTTTTTGAAACGTTTAACTCTTTTACTTACAGGTAGTATTAGAAACTGGTCTAGCGGTACCAGAGCGTTATTGGGGTACGTATAGACCAGGAGTTTACTTTGGATTGAAAAGTAGAGAGCCCCGGTCACCCGTGTTTGGTCTTATGTGGTATGAAATAGGCGATAGTCATAAAGGAGTCAGGTAATTTTGTTTTTTAACAGCTGTGGTAAAGATATATTATACTATAGATGGAACACTCGAAGCCTAAAAGTGAAGCATTTTCCTCCGGAGGTCTCACATATGGTGATTTCCCCTAGTGTTGACCCCTAAATTATATTTTCTGACATCCAAAGAGACCGAATGTAACCTCTTTTGTCAAATTTAAATTTTATTTCATAGTATTTACTTAAGTTTAATATTATAATTAATCGAGACATTTTTAAAATGCTAATTAAAAATTTATAACCATAAAACACAAATAGTCTTTGTTAAAAATTGTTTTAAATAAAATAATAATAATGAAAAACGATAATTATCATTTTGATGAATATTTTAATTTACTCTATTGTTTATATTAAAAATAAAAAAAAAACACGTATTCTCAAACTCGGGAATTTTTTTCATGATACTCGCAAGATTTTTCTTTTTTAATAATTACTTTCGCGACACGCATTTTAACGTCAAATTACTATTGAGCGCTCCCTCTATGTATAATATCTCTTTGAGCTACAGCTCTCAGTTTTCTGTAGTCTACGTGTTCTTCTGGACTGTTCTACATGTGACAAATTTTATTGAGTTCCTTTTGAACTCTGGAGATACCTTCTGACAAATATCAATCTTGAAATTTTATGTATTTTTGTATGTATTGAAATAACACAATAACTGGGCCGATTTCAAAAATTCTTTCATTGTTAGAAAGCTACATTATCCCCGAGTAACATAGGATATATTTATTACATTCATTACTCATGTGAATTTAACATTTTTTTGACCCTCCCCCTTATAAAAACTCGTTATATATTTTACTAGCGGCCGCCCGCGACTTCGTCCGCGTAAAACATTTATAAAATAAATTTGAAGAAGTAAGTAATACAAACCCATATGCAACATTTCCACACTCTAGGACTCGTATCTACACCGTGAAAATTATTTTATGATTCGCATTTTGACCCCATTTTATCCCCCAAAGAAGAAATTTATAAAATTGCAGTGTTTTATTTTCGCGTTGCTCTATACTCTTTGGATACTCATTTCGGACCCTTAACGGTTGAATTTTGTAATATTCTTTCTCAGTGCACTACTACGTGGTAACAGGAACCTTAATGTAAAATTTCAAGTCTACAGGACTCGTACCTGCGATGTGACAGGCGAACGTCTTCATCATAGTAGATCTAATCTTTAATTTTAGTTCAATCAGTCGTAAATTAGATTAACAAAAAACAAAAACCGCCTTCCAAAAGAAATATCCTTCAACACAGTGTACTAAAAGTAACAAAATAAATGTAAATCAGTGAAAACACAGCTATAGCGCGTTTTAAAATACTACTAACGTCATCTATTGTCAACATTTAGAACTAAATTTTATTGTTCGTTTTAATTTAATTTATTAGGTACTGATAGATTCAAAATAATACATTTACATCCTCCATCATCCCTTATTTTATCGCCCTGGGGGTTGAATTTGTCAAAATCCTATTTAAGCGAACGTCTTCATCATAGTAGATCCAATCTTTAATTTTAGTTCAATCAGTCGTAAATTCGATTAACAAAAAACAAAAACCGCTTTCCAAAAAAAATATACTCCAAGAAAATGCACTAAAAAGTAACAAAATAATTTCGATTTTGTGACTAACTTTAAGAGGCAGAAAAGTGTCTTATTTCTTGCAATGATATTAGTTGTCTATAATGTACAATAACAATTGCTATCTTTAACTCGGTGTCAGCCACAATATTCAGATACATGACGCATACTATCATTTTAAATCGCAATTTAACGTATAGAACTAATTACTTTTAAGATCTGGGTCTAACTTTGCTGACACCGACTTCAAAATAATAGTTAAGAACAGTAGTTGACATAATAGTTAAAAGAAATAAGAGACTTTTCGACCTCTTAAAGTTAGCCACAAAATCAAAATTATTTTGTTACTTTTTAGTGCATTTTGTTGGAGGATATTTTTTTTGAAAGGTGGTGTTTGTTTTTTGTTAAAAGATTTTTTTTATTTTTAGATTTTTAGTGAATCTAAATCCAGATAACTAATTTTCTTTATAGGGTGTCAATTAAAATCCGCGCGCCGCTGTTGCATTTTCCAGTTGAACTTAACCTACGTTAATCATTTGATATCTTTTAAACTATTAGGCAGAATTATATACTGTTAAAGGCAATTATGATCTACGTTTAATACTCTAACGCAAAAACATATTTATTGGGATAAGGATTCATACCCATTTAAAAAAATAGCCTCGTAATCTACGACGGTCTTAGTTGGGTGCAATTTATTTGATGTTTCGAAAGAAACAAAAGGCTATTGTGAAATAACTTTACATTGTACTTATATGCCATCAAAAC
>QDHC01003331.1:121204-134082 GCA_013186455.1 Papilio dardanus tibullus | reverse complement strand
TGGTTTAGGCTGTGCGTTGATATCTATCTATGTCAGTCAGTCACGTTAGAGTTTTATATATATAGATTAATTTTTACTTACGTGACTAATGACCAAATGTTGGCTACTCAAAAAGCGTCGCTTAAAATCTAAGTGGCGTCCAAATTAAACGAAATTGTCGTAGAATTTAGAGTTAAAGCTTGGACATTTAAGCTCTTAAATATTTGAGTGGTGTTTAAAAGACGGCCATTAGAAATTACATGTGATATCTTTAAGGTCATAATGTTTCGTTATTTTTCTTGAATTTCCTCTCTCTTTATTACGTATTTATTGGATAATCACTTAAGCCAAACGCCCACAGTGAAAGAGTAATGAGTAGAGACGGTGAGCTGAGCCTCAAATGTGCTTGCGTCCCAACAGAGAGCTGAGCTAAGCGAGCACAATAGCAGCTGTCTCTATGACACAGCTCCCACACACCGCCTCTCTACATGTCTCTCTGTTGGGACACAAGTATGCAGTAGAGTATGAAAGTGGATAATGTGGCCGTTCCCGCTCAGCTTATTACTTTTTTGCGGTGGGAGCTCATCTTTAGTTAATTAAATAAATGCTTATTCACAGACATTGGTGTGAGCAAAGTGACAATTTAAAGTCATACGGCTGGTTGAGACATGACGGAGTGTCGTTTGGTGAACAGTTGATATTGGACACTCCGTTCAGTATTAGTACTTCGTTTATTAAGACCCCGGGAGGGGAGCATGGGGGGCATTGGACCGCTAGGATTAATGTTACTGCTAAGGTAAGGAAATTAAAAAAACTTTAGTTTTACAGTGGTAGAGCCCGCTTTAACATCTTCGCACGAATTGGCCGGCTCGTCTGGTGAAATACCACACACACAGAAGACAGGCGTCAAATGGAAGAAATTCCGTGTTTCGTTTGACGAGAGTGGTGCCAGAGGCCTAATTTTAGTCCACTTTCCCTTCCTATCTCTTTCATATAAAGAAATAATGGGTAGGGAAAGTGGATTAAGCAGGGGAGTGGACGCATAGAAAGAGGAATTATACTTTTTCTGTGCGTCTCCACCTCCGTAGATTAAGGGTAGACAACGCATCTTCAATTGCAGATGTCTATGGGCAGTCGCTTTGCTATTTCACCGAATTCAGGTGGCCGCTTGCTCGTTTGCTACTTTATAATTTAAAAAAAAACATAACCTATTATACAGTCAAACCTGGCTAAGCGAGTTCTCTGGCCCCGAGCTATATATAAGCGAGAAATTCGGATTAGAGAGAACTATGAGCGAGACAAATATCGCGGTCATTTGGACTCGCTTATCTAGGTGTGACTGCATAATATAGATTTCTTATAGTCAATTTTTAAAACATCATTTGAACATGTAATAGTGTCTGAACGTCTAATTTGACGTCTGTTACATTGTAAGTAGGGTATACTTTGATTCTAGAATTTGTATGTAGTAATATGTACAAACTGGAGCATAGAGAGTAAAGTATTGCAAAGAAAATTGAGCTTTATCTCGTTGAAATAAGGTTGAATTTTACTATTCATATTTTTATGCTTTCTATTGATAAGCGATGTATTACAGAAAATATAACCTTGTTACAATTAAGTAAAGCTCAAATTGATTTATATAAAAATATTGGGCAAATTAAATCAGTTGGTGTAATTTATACGAATTTCTATGAATATTGCCCAAGTCTTTTAACCTAGGGCTTCATTAGACCGTTTCGCGATAAAAATGGAGATTTTGCTTCGATGTAGGACGTTTTTTGTGTGACTAAAGCCCTAGGGTAAAAAAATAATTTACGAAAATATACGCTTTTAAAAAAAATCAAATTATTGAATACCAGGACAACAGGAAGAGAGTATTAGCCTTAGTATGGTATGGAGCCCTAGATGAGTCTCTAGGGCCAGCGGCCCCGCACTCAAGGCTTTGGATGGAGAAAGGAGCGATGCTCGGACATACACCACAGTTGCATAATTTTAGATTGAATTTTATGCATGATGGTAAAGTTTACTATATTTCATATACAATTTACTATAAAAATTACTAAATTTGAATATATTTCTAGTAAAATCCTTTCTATATTAAATTATATAACATTGGTTATTCTTATTTTATAATATAATTGCATATATCACAGGATTTTTACAAAATAATTGAAAATAGAAACAATATGCCTGCCATTTTTATCTTTTAATAAAAAATATGTTTTTTTTTTTCAGGTAAAGTCTTCCATACGTCATATTCGGAAGCGGTAGCACCAGGACTACATGTCTTGAAGGAGAAATTTTATTCATTACTCAAGCCCAGTAATGAAAAGAACAGACCATTAGCACAGATGCCGGTATTGCAACCTGATCCTAAATTAAAAGAACAGGTTTGTAACTTTATTACTATAGAAATAAGGTGCAAATTATTATAGCAGATTTCGTAACTTCTTTGTGTGAGAAAAAGAAGCAATCATATATCTCTTTCACTGTCCTTTCACAGCAGAAACATCCATAAATATAGTTATCTCAGCTTTATTCAAGGAGAGTGAAAGAGATAACTATGTTTCCGTCTTCTACTGCTGCTGCTTCAGTCACACCATCTCTTATTTACCGCTTTACATTTCTATTCTCCTAGTACTTAAATATATTTATTGCAGAATGTTCACGCGAATTTTGTTCCTATACAAATGATAGTAGAAACTCCATTTATACTAGACGTAATGTACACCACAGAGGACCTGCCTACCCCACCATTGAAAGGGGATGAATATACGAACGAATTGAATATGAAGAAGCTTCAATTTGACCATGAGTTTGAATCAAAATTCCAATTACTAGAGAAGTATGTTAAAAATTTATTCTATGGCTGTAGGCGCTGACAGGCTTCAGTAGACCATGTTCGCGATAGAAACGTGAATTTTGCTCCGGCGTAACTTTTATCGCGAACTCGGTTATAAATTTATTTACGTAAAGGAAAGGCCTTCATAGTAGACACAAATTTGTCCGTCAGCAGCTTAAATAACAAAATAGAATGCTATGTCTACCCCATTACAGCTAAGTCGTTAACAAATTTCCCACCAAAGAGATATTATACATAAAGGTAGCACTCCATACTAATTTGACGTTAAAAAGCGTGCCAAAAAAGAAATTATTAAAAAAAACAAACTTGCCAGTATCATGAAAAAATTTCCGAAGTTTGGGAAATTGTGTATTTTTTTAATTATTAAAATAAACAGTAGAATAAACTAAATATTCATCAAAACGGTAATTATCGTTTTTAATTATTATTATTTTATTTAAAACAATTTAAATCCAAACAATTTTTAACAAAGACTATTTTTGTTTTATGGTTGTTATAAATTTTTAATTAGCGTTTTAAAAATGTCTCTATTAATTATAATATTAAACTTTAGTAAATACTATACAATTTAAATTTGAGAAAAGAGGTTACATTCGGTCGACTTTTTATGTCGGCAAATGTAATTTAGAGGTTAAGGGAGATTTCCCTACATTGGACCTCCGGAGGTCAAAGAAAATGCCTCACTTTTAGGCATCGAGTGTTCCATCTACAGTATAATAAATATATCTTTGTTTCCCACCATGTACCAGGTATACAGAAACAGAGGTGCTCATAGCAAGAGCTGCGATGTCCAATATGATTGGCGGTATCGGTTATTTCTATGGGGCGGGTAGAGTTAAATCCCCGCATACTAGCGAGCCGGTGCCCTACTGGAGGGCGCCGTTGTATACTGGCGTACCTAGCAGGTAGGGTATCCATACATTTTAAGTTTAACCTGTATGAATTCAATCTTAAAGCAATAGTATTAAGGTTCAATTTCCAATATTTTGTACAGGTCTTTCTTCCCACGTGGCTTTTTATGGGACGAGGGCTTTCATGGTCTCCTAATAGGTCGCTGGTCTCCAGAAATACAGTTGGACATCGCAGCGCATTGGTTGGATCTGATCAATGTCGAAGGATGGATACCAAGGGAACAGATACTTGGTAAACATTTTTTCCATACATAAAATTGAAATGAAATTTTTAATATACTTGTACTTCTGTTATCCTGGTACAGGTGTGGAGGCGATTGCCCGTGTGCCCAAAGAGTTTGTAGTGCAGAGCAATGCGGCCGCAAACCCGCCAATGCTGCTAGTGCAGCTGGCGCATCTGGTTCGTAACAATCCACAGCTGTTTGGACCCGGAGAGAAGATGCGCGGGACTCTAGATAGAATGTTCCCGAGATTGCAGGTGAGCTCTGTGTTTTATGATGTCCTGGTACCTTGATTTTTAATTATTTTAAAAGGGCGTAGACTGGTATGATTATTAATTTTTTCGTTTTTCTTTATTTCTTGGTTTAATAATTTTTTTTTAATTATTATTGATTTTTTGATATTTTAAAAAGCGCGCATTTGACTCTTTGAGCTTTATGATGTCCTGGTATTTCTATTCCAGGCATGGTACCAATGGTTCCAAAGCACACAGAAAGGGGACGAACCCACCGCGTACCGGTGGAGGGGCAGAGAAGATGATGGTGTTCAACTCAACCCTAAATCTTTAACTTCTGGACTAGATGATTATCCTAGGTAACAATGACGTCATAAGACGTGTTGCCACTTGTAATATTGTCTCTTTTTTACCAAAGAAAAATTAAAAGAATGGCAATATTTAACCGTTACCGTCAGTGATCCTTCGATAATTTAACTTTTTGTACCAGGGCATCACACCCATCAGATATTGAAAGGCATGTAGACCTTCGTTGTTGGATGTACGCTGCAGCGGATGCAATGGCGACTATCGCTTTCCACCTGCAAAGAGATACCACCAAGTAAGTATGTCTTGTGAGTGAGGAAATGGGACAGAAAGAGTGTGGAAGAAGTTAAAATGTATTAGAAAGAGATATAAGTACTCTTTACTTGATTTCTATATCCTATGAGATCCTAGTACATGCATCTTCTAGATTCGAAGCTACCAGAGATCAACTGGGCGATGAGGAGCTCCTGAATGAACTGCACTGGTCCTCGCACACTCAAACATATGCTGACTATGGTGAGTTATGAACGCCTGGTATCAAATCACACAGATACAAGGCGATGTGAAACGGATTTCGTTTATTAAAGTTTTTTTTTTTATTTTCGAGTTTTTTATTCTCTTTCATTTTCTATAGATAAGAAGGAGACGACAATAATATTCATACATGTTTCACGCCTGTTCCAGGTCTCCACACGGACGGAGTACAGTTAGTCCGGCAACAAGCTAAACCCAACGAACCATCTCGAATGGTCCGCAGGGTGACTGTACCACCGAAGATTAAGCTGGTCACCTCCGCTTTTGGTAATATAGCTCACTCACTCTATCTCCACATAGTTTCCTAACGCGTGAGCGAGACGACTACTTACTGTCACACACTCTAGTTTTAAAATCTGTTGTGTGTTTATGTTCTCCAGGTTACGTATCTCTATTCCCGATGCTCTTGATGGTTTTAAAACCGGATAGTCCCAAATTAGGGAAGATCCTGGAAGACCTGGACAAACCTGAACTGCTCTGGTCTCCGTATGGACTCAGGTAAATTTCTGGAAAACTTTTCAATTATATTGCGTTTGCTTAGTAACCTTGGTTGATTTTACTACGATACTGTGATGTTGTCCTGGTACTTGCTATTTGTTCATAGATCAAAAATGGTTGCCAAATTCTAGTCACTTCCCAACTCTAAGTTGTCCCTTTCACATAGTCTGTATAAAAAGAAATAGTAATATCTGTTTTGTAAAGATGTTTCTTCCGTGTAAACTGACACTTAAATCCTCTGACCAGGTCCTTATCAAAATCATCTCCCCTCTATATGAAGAGGAACACGGAACACGACCCGCCGTACTGGCGCGGTCAAGTTTGGCTCAACATCAATTATTTAGCATTACGCGCTCTGAAGCACTACTCCCGCAGCGGGACGTACGCGCAGCGAGCCGCAGATCTACACTCGCGACTAAGAGATAATGTTGTTGGTGAGTACAGGTTTAGTTATGTTGTCCTGGTACTTGTGTTTCATAGGTACGGCGTAACTTGATTCTTGCCTCATACAAAAATACTTCATGATATTTGATGCTCTCCTGATAGAGGTAGATAACGGTTAATAAAATCTAGATTAGTCTATATTATTAAGTTAAATTTTGCTATCTCGCTCAAATTCCGATTGCAATTCATTTTCTTACTCAATCTTTGTGTACAGGAAACGTGTTAAAATATTGATATCTCACCCTAACTCAGGTAAATTCCCATTGCATTTAATTTCCTTACTCAACCTACAGGAAACGTGTTGACACAATACAAGAACAATGGGTATCTATGGGAGCAGTACTCTGGGGAAGACGGCAAGGGATCAGGATGTAGGCCGTTCACGGGATGGACTGCGCTGGTCGTGCTCATAATGGCTGGAGAGTATTAGACGCACCTTGTTATGATACCCTGGTACTTCTGTTGTCAATTCCTAGATACGTCACGAGTTTATAATTTGACTAGGCAAATTGTGAATTAGTGTAATTTTCATATGAAAGGTTATCAAGGATGGATCATCATGTTTCGCACACGGGTAGTAATTATAACAAGTGACGTGACGGTACAACGCGTTTAAACCTACGGCTTCATTAGACCGATGTCACGCAAAAAAGGACACAGCCGAAGCAAAAACTCCGTTTTTACCGCGGACTCGGTCTCATGAAGACAGGGTATTGATAACAATTATTTAAGGCTGTGCAATATCACATTTCTGTTTTCCTAGTAGATTAGATACTTAAAATAAACTAAATCACAAGCAGACTTAATTAAAAAAAGACATAATTGTAGTTTCAAAATGTTAGAGAGAGGCGCTGCTATCGGTTGGTTCTATCAGAAAATATATAAAACCTTCATGAACCGACCATATTGACGTAAAAAACAGTTTAAAATGAGGGCGCTAGTGAGCTATTATAATTTAGTTCCACTTATGCCCACCTAGATAACTTTTCGGTCTATAAATTGGATTCCATATAAAATTTTGTCACTAATTGTTCAGAAGTAGACTGATTATTTGTTTTAGAATAAGATTTTAAAATAATGAAAATAGAGTGAGAGGTTTTAAAATAATTTTAAGTGCTAGAATAATCGAGTTTTTCTTTTGTTAAATTTAAACTCACACACAAATGGCAGAAGCTAAGCTATGATAAACCTTGAACAGGAAAAAAATCTACGGTGATCAATTAAAAATAAAATAAATTACAAACATACTTAGCAGTATAAATGGACGATAAAGAGAAATAATTGACTCATGGCCGTTTTCACCGACAATCCCCTAAATTGTAGGTAACCCTTAAAGCATTTTAAATGTCACCTAACACTACTTTCGTTTTCAACCAACAGTTAAGTGTCACTTTAGCCGCAAGGGATCCGTTAGATTTAGGGAGACCCTTAAGCAAAGAGACACCTATCTAATAGTACTTTAGGGGTTGGTTGGTGAAAACGGGCATTAGCATGCCTTAAATTAGAAGTGAGAAGGGAAAAATATCGCCTCGTTATAACTATGGCGTTTGTGTGAGATGAACTTATTGCATTTTATTTTTATACCAGTGAAGAATTTATTTTTATTTTTTTTCATATTTATTGTATTTTTTTATTATAATTTATCTTTGATTTTATGTATATTATGTGAAAAGTCAATTGTTAATAAATTATATGAATATTAAAGATTTGTTTATGATTTTAAAAAATCCTTTCAGTGTTATATAAGGTAATTATTTGTTGGAGAAAAAAACTTAAATATCAAATGAGTTTGAAGATATATCTAGCAAGGCTGAACGCAGTTGACTTGTAGCACCAGGCTGGTATTTTAGTCGAGTAGCAAGTAATTTAGTAACTAAACATGTCCGAACAAACATTTTAGTAGAGTAAATTAGTAAATCCTTTGTTAAGATACTTGCTACTCGACTAAAATACTATCCTGGTGCGAAAAAGGCTTTACAGATGTAGAGCATAGTTTGGAAGAACACTAAGCTAACTCAGTTTTAACTCAGACATAGTCGCAGGCGACAACTAGTGTTAACAAACGTAGACAGAGAAGGTATAGACCGCTGGAACTGGATATATTTGTCTCATTCAAGCGAGAAAAAGGACTTATTTTATGTCCTGTATAAGAACGAGATAGAATATACTATCTTCTGTTTCACACCGCGTGCCGCTTTTTTTTGTCAGCGTTTAATTAATATTTTTTTAATATGAAAATGTACAATTCTTATTGTAAACGAGTTAACTATTTATTAGTGCAATGCATAATTAAAAAACGCAGATGAGACATGATATATGTCATACTGACAGCGACTGAGACACATTTATACGAAATATACGTAACGTGACAAAGACAGTGACATTGAGCTTTGGTCCCTTTCTCCGCATTTTTTTTTATAAGAAAAGGGGGCAAACGAGCAGCGGGAACACCAAGGTGATCATCGACGCCCATGGACATCTATGCGATTTTATTTGCTTGGGTCTTGAAATAAGACCCAAATAAATGTGACACATAGAATTGTGGCGCACCAAGCGTATTTTCAGTGAACTTATTTTTTATACGTCCCAGGCAAAGGTAAAGTGATGCACACACAACATATGTATGACGTAGTCTGAGGCATTTTTTGTCCCTCAACCGTATACGCTATTGCCAGTTCTATACCTTTCTCTTTCTACGTTTACACATGTGTTTCATGACGTAAGAATATTTGAACAATCTCGTGAGATGGCGTGCAGTGCAGCACGCGAAGTATAAATAGTGCTGTGACGTGTAGCCAATTTATTATTTTCTGTACCATAAAATTAAAAAACAAGTGAGAA
Source organism: Papilio dardanus tibullus (assembly GCA_013186455.1). Classification (NCBI taxonomy): domain Eukaryota; kingdom Metazoa; phylum Arthropoda; class Insecta; order Lepidoptera; family Papilionidae; genus Papilio; species Papilio dardanus. Next base: position 125,249 of record QDHC01003331.1, on the reverse strand, counting down.
GCCAAGTTACCAAGTACAGTGTACGCGTAAGTCGCATTATCTTCTTCTTATCTATATCTATACTAATATTATAAAGAGAGAAACTTTCTATTTTTTGTTTGTATTGAAATAACTCAATAACTACTTGGCCGATTTTAAAAATTCTTTCAAATACAAATACAAATACAAACACTCATAGAAAGCTACATTATCCCCGAGTAACATAGGCTATATTATTTAATTCCACGCTGACGAAGTCGCGCATAACAGATAGTTTTATTATAAAGTGGCAAACGAGCAGGCGGCCACTTTTATCGCTGAAATATCGAAGAGGTATATATTGGTGTTCCCGCTGCTCGTTTGCCCCCCTTTCTTATAAAAAAAAAAAAAAGAGAGTGCTGCCCATAGACATCTGCAATTGCAGGTGCGTTGCCTACCATTAATCAACGGAGGAGACGCAAAGCAAGAGGATAATACCGCTTTCTGTACGTCCCCTCCCCCGCCAAATCCACTATTGTCGCCAAATACAAAGTTGATTATTCTTGTTCGAAGGGCTAAGTATATACCTAGGGCTTCATTAGGCCGAGTTCGCGATAAAACTTGAGACCTTGCTTTTATCGCGAATCCGGTCTAAAAAAGCCGTAGGATAAGAATAAAAGTCGATAAACTATTGTGAAATTATTATCAGTGTACAACACTAATTGATTAAAAACAGTTATGACGACCGCAAACTGTATTGCTATCCCTTTCATTCTCTATAAAAACAATAGAGACAACGATACAAGTCACACAATACCGTTATAAAGCGGTTACCGTGGTGGTGATTATGAAGATTGGACGTATTTTTGTGATTCTTATTTTAAAATTAATCAATGATATTGTCGGAGGTGAGTTTTTATTTAATATAATAGAAGTCCTTCACTATTCTGTATGATAGATAGAACAAAATACAATTTAAAATTTAATAAGGAAAAATATGTTTAAAAAAATATACGAATAAAGGAAGATAAAAATCGTGAACATGGTTTTTACTACATAATTTGCTGACGTTAAAATATAGACCTCATTTTTTTTAAATACTAAAGTTTAAGGCATTTATTTAAAAGTATATTATTGTCTATGATTCGTTATTTTATTTATCTCCAGATTTCGAATGCTTTTCCTTATTAAATCGAACAAATTGATTTGTAAAGCATAACGAGTTTGTTACAACGTCCATTGTTCTTGAAATATTGCTTTGTTCCAAAGTTAAACAAAGGAAAATGTAAACTATGCCTGCCTATCAGCCATATTGGTTTAAATAATTATTATTTTAGCGAAATAAATGTCTATTTTTACAAAATCATTAATTATAAATATAAAATATTAATTAAACTACATTTTTAGATTGCAATTTATCTTTAAAAAATGATTTCGGAAATCCATCACCTATTTATATCAAGAGCGGGAAATTCTTGGCGCCAAATGCAACGACCGGTGACATCTTGGTGCGTCGTTCGGAAACCATATTAGTAGGATGTCCGGGGAAAAAACGATTTGTTGCTTTATCTAATCATACTACGGATGTCGATGTTGTCGTAAGTTAATTATTTATTTTTTAATAATAGTAGTAGTAGTTCGACCCATGATGGGCTCCATTTTTTACAATACGACTAGCGCGTATTTTGCGTGACTTCACACATATCTTTGAATTTCTTCGCTGATATGTGCAGAAGTCATGATGTTTTTCTTCATTGTTGGAGCGTCGGGTAAATGTGTACATATGAAAATTGAAAAACACATTGGTAGATTGATTTTTAATTTTAATGCAGTTATTCATTAAAATAAAATATAGTAATTTAATGAGAAAATAACAGCGTAACATTATGAACAAGAGCGTGTTATCAAGTTTGTGATTAAAATTATTGAATTATAAAACAATAATTCGTTGTTTTAGACATTTTTGTGCTTTAAAAAACAAAAAAATAGACATCTTTAATTTAGCAAATATTTTTAAACTTATTTTAAAATCGATTTTTAAAAATAATCGAATCCATTTTCGATTTTCCTGATATCGCTAAAGTACTATTTCATTCTTAGACAAAGAAGACTAAATATATTAATAGTCTAAGATTTCATTAGTGCATTATTGAATTCGTATTACCTTCATTAGACTGATGTCACGCAAAAAGACGGCTTTACGCCGAAATAAAAAATCCGTAATTACCACGATTTCCGTCTAATGAAGCCTTAAGAATAGAACAATTGTTTATTTTATTTCCAGGATGCCCAATGTATATCAGACACAACATTCCGCGTCGGTAGATGGGTGGGCGATTTCAAGGAGATTAAATGTAACGCCCCGCCCTGGTTCACGGTTGAAGATAAAAATGTCTCATGTTACAATGGCCATAAGACTTACAGGTTAAGATTTTATAGAACTTCTAAAGGAATAAGTCTGATATTGAATAGCCAATGTTAAGTACGGAGCGTGTGGTCGTAGCTTCCAATCCTGTCATTCGATTCCACTATAGCAGCACATGGCTGGAGCTCTGTTTAACTCAGAAGAGTCACATGTATAAAGATTTTTTATACTATAAGGTGGCAAACGAAGCAGTCACCTGGATTTGCCAAAATAATAAAGCGATCGCTGTCCATAGGCATCTTGAGGCGTTGCCTACCCTTAGTCTTAGAAGGAGAAGCACAGCAAAAGGAAAATTACTCTTACTATGCGTTACCTCCCTCGCAAAATCCACTTCCTCTTCCCATCATTTATTTTTAAGAAAAAGATAGGAAGGTAAAGTGGACTAAAATTAGTCCTCCGGCACCACACTCATCAGACTGTAGACGAAATATCTTCCATTAGCCGCGTGTGTTGTGTGTGTGTGGTATGTCACCGCGAAGATGTTGAAGCGGGCCCTATCACAATAAAAGAGATGGTATGGTTCTTCTTGCATCTTATGTTCTGACTATTGTTTTTAAAATTCTAGAGTGGGTTACCGTTTAGCGAATAACTTCTACTCTCTGTACGAGGCTTGCTTTGACGAAGGACTGCTAAGAACTGTGTACGTGCAGCATGAATTAACACCAGAGTCAAAGTATCATCAGGCCGGTGGTAAAAGGCCATCATTTATTGGTAATTTGTTTCAGTTTTACATATAAAATATCTCTAGTACTAGCAAGTACAAAAATCTATTGCTTATTTCTTCCGTTATAACTATAGAGAACATTTATTGTAAGCAAAACGTGTAATTTCAGTTTTAAATAACATCATCCCAGCTTACTATACGTCCCCACCGATGGGCTCGGAGCCTACCCTAAGGGGTGACTAGGCCATAGTCAACCACGCTGACCAAGTGCGGGTTCGACTTCACACATATCTTTTACCCATAAGTGCAGGTTGCATCACGATGTTTTCCTTCACCGTAAGCGTCGGGTAAATATGTACATATGAAACACATTGGTATGGCGGGATTCGAACTCGAGACCTGTAGATTACAAATCAAGAGCTTAACCCCTGAGCCATCGACGCTCAATTATAATAGCAATTGAAAATGGACATTCCTCGTAATCTATAACAGTTTATCTTCTCTATCTATTGTTGAAATTATTTCATAGTTATAATTTAGACACTGGTGTATTCGGCAAGATTCGTATGGCCAATGTATACGCGCTGAAGAACCAGAGAGAAAGAATTAATGATGCACTGGGAGAAAATATGGATCAACAATACATCACTAAGAATCAGGTAAGATGGGCACATTGCCCAATTAACATTATCTATGTAGCAAATGGTGTCATCGCTCTATAATCTACAATAACTGATAAGTAGGAATTAAATTACTTGATATTGCAATAGTGCTAGAAGTCCCTATTTCATAGCAAGGAAAGTCAGACTGTTATCATCATCACCAGCTCACTATACGTCCCCACTGTGGGGCGCCTACGCTAAAGCTTTATTCGGACTAGGACAGTATTTTAGTGAAGTAGCAAGTATTTTAGTATAAAACGTGCGCGAACAGCAAAATTTTAGTCGAGTAGGATTGTAGCAGTTGTTCGCGCCAGATTGTATTTTAGTAGAGTAGCA
>QDHC01003331.1:35799-120563 GCA_013186455.1 Papilio dardanus tibullus | reverse complement strand
GTGAAAATTCACGCGTTAGACGTTTTTTTTGGTCCGGCTTTACCTTTCTTTTTCTTCACCCCACGCCACTGCAAGCTACAGTCTTACTGTCTTTGATATTCTCCTCAGTTCCTCACACGAGGCCATTTAGCGCCGCGAGCAGATTTCGCACTCCGCACTCATCAGCGAGCTTCCTTCCACTACATCAACGCGGCGCCGCAGTGGATGAGAGGGAACGCGGGAGACTGGGCGGCGTTAGAAGATGTGGGTAGTTATAAAACATATATCCCTTTACCTATTATGTTAGAAAGAGGAAAGATATGTTTGTATTGAAGTTACTCAATAACTGGGCCGATTTAAAAAACCTTACACAGTTAGAAAGCAACATTACCGAGTAAAATAGACTATATTTTTTAATTCCTCGCAGATAAAGTCGCGTGCAACAGCCAGTTCTATTACAAAAAAGCGTTAAGTATCAACGTACTTTCTACAGTTTGATACTGGTATTCATAAACATTTTGAAACACGCAATATCCTTATTCCTAGTACTTGATAGATAGTTAACTAAGAACTAAAGACCGTTGATCAGTCGCTTGTATACTAAATTCGTATATTTACGTAGTCAATATAAAGGATGACTTGCAATAAACCGTGTTCCGTACAAAATATACGAACGTGTCTGCACTGTCAAAATGGGGCTCGGACGTGGCACATCCCGGTCAGGACACGGTGTAATTTGAGTTATCCGTACATTCAAGGCACTACGTCGTCGCGTGGTCAGCAGAGGCAGGAAGGTGTCAGTGTACACCGGGACGCACGGCGTTTGTACATTAGCGGACAAGAACGGGTCCCAACATGAGTTATACTTACATGTTGATGACAACAATAACGATGTGATACCTGTCCCTCTGTACTATTATAAGGTAAGTTTTCATTAGGCTGAGTTAGTGGAAAAAACGGAGATTTTGCTTCGGCGTAAGGCCGTTTTATGTGTGACATCGGTCTAGTGAAGCCCTACGGTTAGGAACATTGTACTGCAAAATTTTACGTGTATGTTGCTACGGCATTTAATCTATACTAATATTATAAAGAGAGAAACTTTGTATTTTTGTATTTTTGTTTGTATTGAAAAAACTCAAGAACTACTGGACCGATTTCAAAAATTCTTTCACCATTAAAAAGCTATATTATCTCCGAGTAACATAGGCTATACTATTTAAGTCCAAGCGGACGAAGAAGCGCACAACAGGTATCAATTATATGCCGCTTGTTTATATTTTACGGAAATGGGACTGTGGAGTATAATGTAAGCGGTATGGGGTCATTCATTTGCTTTCTGATGTCATGGGGAATCCAGGTGATTCTAGCTTTGCTTACTTCTGATAAGAGGGATATCAAAAATTATAATAAAAGTACTACTTCAATGGTATTTCATCTTTTTTATTTTGCTCCAATCACAGGTTGTATATGACTTTGAAGAGAAAACAGCAGTTGCATTTATTATGATAAATTCTTCTTACTATAATACTACAATGTTGGATCAGTTAACGTTTTGCAATGACATTTGTGGTGGAAATAAGCAGTATTCTTGGTTGAGATGGCGCTCGAATGACGGCACACATAGCTTCTGTTGTGATTATAATGAATTTATAGAAGAAATAGATCATTTACCTGAATTAAATATTAAGGGAAGGTTTTATTAAGCTGTGATATTAAATTTATTTATTATTAATTTGTTTTATTATTGTACATTCATCCATTAGGGGAGGGGACGCATAGTAAAAGGTTGAGGTATCCTCTTGTTTTGCGTCTCCTCCGGAGATTAACGGTAAGCAACGCATCTGCAATTGCAGATGTTTATGGGCAAGGGTAGCTTTGGATTTTTCACCAAATCCCGGTGGCCACTTGCTTGTTTGCCATTTTGTTTTATAAAGTAAAAAAAAGATTTGATATTTTCATCACTCACCTCTAGAAATTAAAGCAAACGTTGTCACGTCCAAGCAATGGTATATCCAATTTATAGAGATCGGTGTTTTAGATAGATTTGAATCGATACTAAAATCGATTAATTTTGTAACTGAATTTCCGAACGGAACGCACAGCTGACAATGACGTTGACAGATTGTAACCGGTTTCTTTTTGCTTTTAGTAAAAAAAAAACTATTTCTAATCCTTACCTACATTTAATTTAATTTAAAAGATTAATTAAATAAATAAGCAAATCATTGCTTTTACAAAATTAAGGTAAATCTACAATCAAATGGATCTCAATATAAAAGACGAACCAATCGATTACGAGGACGATGAAATCAAACTGTTAGATTACAATGTTAGTGTTAAAATTGAAGACTGCGCCACGCAGGATGATGTATGGTACGCGAGGAACGAAGCTGTGTTCGCTGAAATCGAAAAACAATTGAACGAAGCGGAAAAAAACAACGAATGTCGAATTTGTGGACAACGATTTGTCGAAAGGTTACTTTTAAATTTTTACTCGTTTTTATAAAACACATGAATAATACTCATCAAGGTACATTTGCATTGCCTCTATCTGAGAATCTAAGGGACCGCGATATATGAGCCGCCTATAATTTCTCTCTAATCAGAGTTTCTCGCTCGTCGGGACCAGAGAATGACTCGCTTATAGAGGTTTGTCGCTTATCCATGTTTAACTGTATGTATTTTTAATTAATTTATTTGTTTGTCCATTACTCTATGACTTCATTAGAGTTTGCGAAATAAACGGTGATTTTACTTCAACATAAGGCCGTTTTTTGCGGGGCATCAGTCTAATGAAGCTCTATGGTTACAATCTTTTTTTCTTCTTATATTTTTAAGACAGTATGAAACACTGCACATTCTCTTATATTGCTTATGTTTAGATATTTAAATACGAGATTTATGTAGCTTTCTTTACTCTATGCCTTCTCAGTAGTAATGGATGTTACTTCAACGAATTACTTAAATCAACCATGGAGAACCCATCAACAGTTCAAATGTTGACCAATTTTTATTCAACTAGTTAAATTCAATGTAAATCTAAATAGGGAGTCATTGACCAAATTTTTTTTTTCGTCTTTTTAACTAGTTGACAAAAATAACTAGTTTTTCAAATAGTTGATTAAATATAAACTATGTTTTGTCAACGTGGAAACTGTCAATGACCCATCCCTATTTCTCAGTGTCTTAAAACATAGAATAGTAACTTTTTTGAATTAATCTATTAATTATTTTTCTTTATTTTCAGATATTCATTATTAACGCACAACATGCAACATTTAAAAGTCGTTATAAGAAACAAAATGTTTCAATGTCAAATTTGTTCTAAATATTACACGAATCAACAAAACCTACAAAAACATTTATCAACACATAACAAAAAGAAAGTAACAGAAATGGACCATAAGTGTCATATTTGTGATATTATTTTATCATACAAAAGATGGCGGGAACATATTAAATACGCACATACCAACGAAATATACGAATGTCAAAAATGTCTAACAAAATTTAAATCACCGATCTATTTACGTAGACATAAAATGTACGTACACGACGGAATAAAAGCAGCATGGAGACACCGCACTGATTCTAACCTAAAAATTAATTGCAAAGAATGCAACAAAATTTTCACGAATAAAAACAGTCTTACTAATCATATAAAGAATTGTCATACAAAACCACATCAGTGCTTTATTTGTAAATCTATATTAAAAAGTAGAACATACTTAATGACGCATATGCGGAGACTTCATGATGTCAGTGCACATGAATGCGAAATATGCGGAAAGAAATTTAAATCGTTAAGATATGTTAATATACATATTAAGAATTCACATATTAAGAAGAAAATTAAAAAGGAAATTAAAAAGGAATGCACTGAGACAGATATAGATTAGATAGAACAAGACAGTGTCTCGATTTTCAACCTTTTGCAACCTAATGGTTAAAGGTTTCGACCCATGATGGGCTCCATATTCCGCAACTCCACGACTGACGCGTATTTTGCGTGAATACACATAACTTTAAGTTTCTTCACCGATATGTGCAGGCATCACGATGTTTTCCTTCACCTAAGAGTGTCAGTAAATATATATATATATATGAAAATCGAAAAACACATTGGTATTGTCGGGATACGAACTCGGGACCTGCAGTTTACAGGTCAAGAGCTAAACCCCTGAGCCACCGACGCTCCTAACTGAAAGACTAAATTAAATTTTAATCATGTTTCTGGACCTAAACAAATAAAATCGCGTACGGAGAAAGGGATCGAAGATCTATGTCACTGTCTTTGTCACGTTACGTATATTTCGTGTAAATGTGTCTCTGTCTCTGTCAGTATTGCGTCATATCTGGTTCTTTAATCTATGCAGTAAAGGTATTAGTTTTATTTAGTTAGAGAATTTTTACTTTAATTTAGTCATATTATTAAGGCTTGTGTTTAAAAGACTGTGTTATAAATAAAACAAATTTATTTTTTACGTAATTTTATTTTGTAATGAAACTATTAACGGCCGAATTTTCAAACGCAACTATTAAGAGCGTCTTACATGTTAAGTCCACGGTTTAACTCCAAATTCTACGGCGATCTCGTTTAATTTTGACTTAGATTTTAAGCAATGCTTTTTAAGTGGTGTTTAAATATTCGGCCATGTGTATTCACATTTTAATAACTTTGGTTACAGACTATTGAAGGAATATTTTAATATATTTTTAGACGTACATAAGGTAATCTCAGTTTGAAACTATCGTAAATAAAATTACAATATCGGTTCCAAAAACTACCACTTACTACTAATTATTACCGATTTCTACTAAAACAACATAAAACATCCATTTCAAAAACAACCAATTATTACCGATTTCTACTAAACAACCTATTCTTTTTTAAAATCAATCTGTTTCTTTTCGAACATAATTTTTAATTGTTCTGTCGCGGACATCGGTAATCTATTATTTTCACCAAATTCGGAATCGGGTAATTCTGCTACATTTAATTTTGGATCTTTATAAACGAACGGAGTCCAGGGACCTTGGACGGATGGATAATCTGTGTACTGGTATTTCCTTAGCCTGGTCGCGGAGACATCACCCTGCTGCGTTCGGAGGACTTCGATCCATTTTGTAATCTCCGAGTGGGTTTTATTATGCATACACATCCATACTCTATCTCCATTTACTGTAAATAATTAATTAATCTATTAATGTAATGTAGTTCGAGCCATGATGGGCTCCATTTTCCTTCACTCCACGACTAGCGCGTATTTTGCGTGACTTCACACATATCTTTGAATTTCTTTAATGTGCAGACATCACGATGTTTTCCTTCACCGTAAGCGCGTAAATATGTACAAATGAAACACATTGGTATGACGGGATTCGAACCCGGGACCTGCATTACAAGTCAAGAGCTAAACCCCTGAGACACCGACGCTCTGTATTAATTAATCTATACTAATATAACTTTGTATTGTCTGTATTGAACAAGGAATTTAGACTAAGGGGAAAGTGCACTACATACTAAGAAAACGGTCCGAGCAGGACACCAAAAACTGAAGCACGTTGTCCCGTTCTAATAGTGTAACCACAATTTTAATAAAATCGTGGACATTGACAAAACACTGAAGTCCATGACCCTTAAATTTCGTACTTGGTTTAGAGATGAAAACCTCTACTATGATAGGAATGTTTATTTGTGTCTATCAAAGCTTTGAAATTTTCATAGGCCTATTGTGATGAGGAAGAAATTAAACATCATATTTATGTTGAATTCTTTTTAATATTGAATGGTCACAAAATACAAAGTCAAATCGCAACAAACAATTTATTACAGGTTGATAGACTATAAATGCTCTGAGTAGTTAAAGTTTTAGAACTTGAAAACATTATCGTCTTTAATTTCAAATAATATTTATAATTATCTTAAATTTACAAATGTCTCTGTAATCGATTTCATTTGATTCAACCTTACCGAAGCTCTTCTTGTAATAAAGTCAGTAGTACTAATGTTCTTAAAGCACACCTTTTGATGACCTTGCAAGTTTTTTAAGGGCACTACATTGAGCCATTTTTGTCTTACAAATCTGTTCATTCTTGGTAAAGCTAAAAACAAAAAATATGCATAGGTAAATTCATTCGATAAACAATTTGTACGAAAATTCTTCATTTACCGTAGTCTAGTGGTCACCCTACTTGCTTATCATAACAAAGTTGTTAGGCTTGAAAACAAACCACTACAAGCTTATTTTCTTTTCTCTTTTGTATTGAACAGTCACTATTTATCTATTATATCATAAAATATATAAAAAAGTATTTAGAAGTACTAATACGAGTCAGAAAATGAAAAAATATATGACGACAATAAAAACCAAATAGGCCGCTTACCTGTGGAATGAAAAGCCACACTGAGGGAAGGATTAATTTCTACATCCACGAACAGATCACTTTATCACCATACTCAGCGAAAATGTAGTGGAATTAGTTTTATTTTAACAATTAAATATCTGACATAATTGGCAACTGACATATCAACCATCATAATTGACAGTTGACTTTTGTAGTAAGGCAGTTCAACAACATATTTGGTACCCGTAAACTTGGTAATATTTTATCATTATTTAGGTAGTTTGTAATAGTGTTTTTAAATAGTTTTCAGTGTTTTTAAATTATATACATGTATACGAACAATAAGAATATGTACTTCTCTAATTCAGTAAGTAATTTTAAAACCACTTAATACGACTTTTTTTGTCAGACCCAATTATTGGAAGAATATTTGATTTTGTAACAAATATTGGACACTATTTCTTTGATATTAAATACTTTTTTACGACAAACTTCCTGTTAACATCAAAAGTGATCCATTTCGTGGTCATAAAATTGTTTACTGATTATGATACGTAAATCTAAACAGACTATAATAGAAGGAGGCATATAACGAAAACATTTGTTAAAGGATCTGTAATTTTAGTGTAAAAAAATATTTTGGAAATTGGGAAAATTCTAAACGATGATGACAACACTAGAAAGGGACAACGTGCTTCAGTTTTTGTGTTACTGCTCGGACCGTTTTCTTAGTATGCAGTGCGCAGTCCACTATAACGTCCTTGGTATTGAAACAACTCAATAATTGGGCCGATTACAAAAATTCTTTCACCATTAGAAATCTACATTATCCCCGAGTAACATAGAATATATCATTTAGCAAAGTTGCGAGCAACAACAATTTGTATATAATACTTACAATACTCGGCCACAAGGACAGGGCTCCGATGTCTCCTTGGCTTTAAGTACACGACCACGCTCGGATTGCTTGAAGCGAAGTCCACTAAATCTTGCTCAATGTAATCTCTAGAATTAAAATAAATAATCCTTCAAATTAGAAACTAATAATTCACAAACCTTGGATTGAAAATATTTTTGTTACCTATTTCAAAGCTATCATAAAACTCTTACCGCAGTCCCCGACTACCTCCGTGACTTTTACAGAACTTCAAAACAATCCTTTGCAACTGACAGACATACCGCCCGACGCCGTTTTGTAGAGGTGCTCTTACGAAGCCGGATTTCAAGAATAAATTACTATTGGACATTGTATTTCTATATTATATCACCGATTATACTATTTTTTAGGTTAGGAAACACAAAAATAAATCACATTTGACATTTGGTGAAGGAACGTCAGTTTGACATTAATGGATTTATTTGGCATGGCTGTATAACTTTTTGCCATTTAAACATAAAGATTTTCGGACTTAAATATGTATAAAATAAGTCATGCTAGTATACAATTTTGTACATAGGTTTTAACCATGTGAAAATGTATGTCTTTCATTGTAAAATTAGAATTATTAAAACTCTAGTTCCTTGAGTTAAAAAAATTAAACCCTAATTAATAGTTCTGGCAACATCAAATCTCTGAAAACAAATTTGAATGAAGCCGCGGCTACTGGTTTTGTTTAAATAAAAATAATAATAATAAAAAAATAATGTTTGTTTTTCGGATTACATTTTATTAAAAAATACATCTTATTTACATAGTGAACGAGTAAATACAGCTTTATTTTAATCTTACATTGTATTACTATACTATGATTATAACTTACATCGGGATAGAATATGAGGTTGAAAAATTAATTTTCAATATTGGGATAAAATTTACACTAAAAAAAGTTAAAAATACTTTAAATACCCTTTCCTCTTTCAGAAGCATTTTGTTTGAATTACAAAAGAGTATAAAGTATTAAAAGGCATTTATTACTAATTTCTAAGCAAAGTTATTGATGTTTTAACACAATAATTAGGAAATCACGCAACATAAAATTAGCATAAAAATTCCCGCGCATTTTCGTGTTTAAGGAAAGGGAAAATATAAAACGACCACCAAAAAAAATAATCGTAACACCAAATTGATTTACCCAAAACAAATATAATAAGAACAAAAAAAATAAAACTGTACCAAACATATGATACTCTAAATTAAAATTCATCTACCTATTTAAATCACGCTTCCTTCAGAAAAAATATTTTCACATCAAAATTAATAAATTAGCACCTAATTTCAAACATCTAATTTTTGTGCTTTTATACCCAAATATATTGTAAGTCAACCTAAAAATGTATGCATATAACCAAATAAACTATATTGATACCAAATTATATTATATTATATTTTATCCGTCCGTTACTGCAGGGCACGGACGCACTCGCTGCGCCGCTCTTTGTTATTCGCGAGCTGTGACGTTGCGCTTGATGGTTGACTGAAGTGCTTCTAAAGTAAAAAATATGCAGATCTCACTAATATACAAAATTTTCTATTTACTTTACTAATTATGAAGATTGTTTTACATCGTTTAATTTAAATTAAATTAAGAATAAAATAAAAAAACAAACAGGTAAGTTAGTACCTTCATAAAAAATAATGATATAGGTCTTTTCAGGTCCTATATTCGTATACGCTTAATCCAAATATGTATTACGCTAATGGTAATTAATTGAATGTTATTCATAATTTTTAACCATTATTGACATATGAAATCATTGTTGTTTAGTAACTTTCATTGCAGATCAAATAAAATTTAAATAAATAAATAATCAGCAAAATGAGAGCCAAAAGTAATCAATTGGTCACATTTAACGGTGATTAAGTATTAATACTGCAACCTTGTTACCGATAACAGTAATAAACTGCAACAAAAAAAAATTGGTTGCCTGTAAAGTCGGTATACGGGCGAAAGTTTAACGTGACAACGACTTTGAGTGGTAAAATAATTTTAATGTGAATATTCATTCGTATTACTATACGAATGAATATTCTTCCTACTGGAAGAAGGATGAAATAATAGTAACAATTTAAAACATTAATTTATACAAAGAATCTTGCACTGAGTTTCTTATTAACAAAATTTCATTTTTACCTTTACACGTACATACGTATTTATATGCTGACGATGCTTTGCCACAGTATAGGTCCTATGCCTATCTCTCTCACTCTCTTTCTCTCGTTCTGTCTCTCTCGCTCTTAGGCGGGCTAACCGTGCTCGAGTGGAAGGGACGCGTGCCTTTCACTTTTTATGTCTGTCTCTCTCGCTCTTAGGCGGGCTAACCATGCCCGAGTGAAAGGGACGCGTGCCTCTCACTCGCTCTCATTGTGAGCGCATAACGCGAGCGGAGCGTAACGCAGTTTCTTGAAGTGTCACCCGGCGAGCGTAACGCAGTTTCTTGAAGTGTCACCCGGCAAACCAATTTATAAGACGTTATCACGTCAAAACCAAACTGTATGGGTTGGGTTAAGTTTAGGATATTTAAAATTAAATAAAAGTCTAGGTTATGCGTGAAACGCCCCTTATGTCACTCCCACATACGTCAGCTAAAATAGATACTAAAGAAATAAAATAGGTGAACAATAATTTAAATTGGTTATATTTTACTATTTTAGCACAAAAATATGTAACATATTTGAGTGAAATTTTGCATTAAATTGAGGTTATAAATTAGGTGCAACTTTATTATTTTTGATGGCAAAATGATTTTTTTGGTGATAATTTTTCTATTTTGATTGAAAGACTACAAATATTTTGGTGGTAGTTTTTATATAAATTGTGGATCGAATTTAGGTGATGATTTACTTTTTTTTGCTGATAATAAATATTTATTTTGGAGATCAAATTTATTATTTTTGGTTATCGTTTAATTACAAGCCTTAAGGAAACATGTTCGGAAGTCGAAATCACATTTCGTTTTTACACCATTTTTTTTTAATAATTGCACTATCGAATTAATTTTCACAATTTTAAATGAAAATGAATGAATGCATGACAATATGATACATAGGACAACGTATTTGATTCACTCGGGCCATTATATTATACCGTTTTCTGTGTCTATGGCTAGACAACCATGTTTGATCAAGTCTATTCTAACTAATTTTAAACTATGATTATTTGTTACCTAAGGATGCATTTTATGTTCTTGAAAGAAAGGTAAAAGAGGAACTATTATTTGATTATATTTTATTATCCATAAATAAGTGGTTAGAATGTGGACGTCTGAAGTTCGTCAACTTTTGGCGCGTCGGCGGCCATTTTGAGATGTTCCTCCTGTAATTTTTTAAATAGTTTTTTTAATGTTTATCTGATAAATGTATTTGTTAAATTGTCTATTAAAAATAAGGAAAAATAGCACATAAAAGTTTGTTAGTTTTAGAGTAGTAGAGAAAATAGAAATAATTAAAAAAATGAAATATAATATTGACGATATTTTTAATATGTTGGTAACCTACAAATAGAATATGCAGAAAAGAACAGCGATATCTTTATTAATGCTTTAATTAATTAAAAAATATAAGAAATTCATTTAGTTTAAAAAAAAATTGATAAATAAAGCAACGAGAAGAATTAAGCTTACTTACATAAAAATATCTCACCCTTTCGTTGAGTTTCTTCCTCTGACGTCATCGAGGGTTTGAGAAATTCATCAGATTTGGAAGAATTCTCGCAACCGTCAGCGCACGTCCGCGCACCTAAGTTTGATGAACTGGAAATATCAATTATAGAAGAAAGCTACATACAATGTGCAAGGAAAGACCAGAGTGCTGTAGAGGAGAGAAATAAAAAAGACTAGCTGTCGTTAGATTTCGTCAAGAACCTTTTATCAAGACATCCTTTGATATTTAAATTTGTTGTCACAATATGGCGTCTTATAAATATAACCTTACCTTTCTTCAACCAACAACTTGGTGAGTCTGGCTACTTCAGCGCGTAAAAGTTGCATCTCTTTATCTCTCGCTCTCGCGCCTTGGTCCGCGTTGTGTTCGCAAGTCGTAAGCCTCGCGCGCATGTCGTCGAAGCTGAATATTTGTTTAAAAAGTTACCATTGTCTATGGTTGATTATAGTTTTGATTCTAGAGTTTTGTAGTCTATGGTCTGTATGACAAGCGGGAAGGTTTGAATCTATAATTCGATTTCTGAATATCTAATAAGCTTTGATCTTAGTTAAAATTGGATTATTAGTAAATTAACACAATCGGTTATTAAAAATTGTAGCAACAAATGTCTTATTAAAAACATATAGCAATTGTTATTTACTTTTTCTATCTATTTTTAACCTCAAATAGAGATCTTTAAGTTATTATCGGTAGGCATAAGGCAAATGTACGTCCATGCAGGTTTTACTTATTCTCCAACCAATCGGTAGCAGTGCATCTCAGACTAGACATCCACGTGTGAAAAATAGATCTTTTTTTGTTCTAAAATTCATTATTGTGTAGTATAAATAATTTGTATGTAACTATTTTTGTTGCTGATTTTGTTTTTTTAATAAAATTAACTTACAGTTTACGTAAACAAGCGCATTTTCTTGTTAAATGTTCAATCTGTTCTCTTGCCGCTTTCTCCACTTGCTGTAGTCTCACCGCGTGTTCTCCTCTCTTTTCTCTTTCTTCTTTTTCCCGAGCGAGTGCCTCTCTGTTACAATGTTAGTCGGATATGGGGATAAAACTTTTAGTTGGTCGTAATATTCACTGATTTGTTAATTGAACTGTGGCTCGATAACCATAGAGTATATATTTTTTTTCGTAGATGTGTTAAATGTTGAATTAGTTTTATAATCTTTGGAATTTAATAAATACATTATACACAAATAATAATATGAAACAAATATAAAAAAAAAAACAAATAAAATGGATGGTAAGTATTTTAATAGACTCAAAATTCGTAATCAAGTATTATAACGTGAAATAATAATTAACAATAAAGTTATTATACGATATATCTTAAGCAGAAATATTTGATTGAAAATAATACAAAAGCGTTATATAAGAAGTTGTTATAAATAAAAATATGTATATAATACAATAATGTAATAGAAAAATGACAATAATGACTAGATCACATTACGAAATGTTTATGAATTTATAATTTTTTAAACCAAAGAAAAATATAAAAGTAAAAATTGTAAAATACAAATTGGCATATCTGTAGTTATTTATATTCTATTTATTTTATTCATATTGATTAGTCAACAGTCAAACCTAGATAAGCGAGTCATTCTGTAGTCTCGACGAGCTACCTCCATAAGCGAGAAACTCGGATTAGAGAGAAACCTCTATATCTACGGCTTCTTCAGACCGAGTTCGTACAAACAACGTAGATTTTGCTTCGATCTTATGAAGCCTTAAGCCTTGTTTGCACAAGGATAGTATTTTAGTCGAGTAGCAAGTAGCATTTATCCGAACAATGGATTTACTACTGTTCGGACTCGTTTAAGCCTAAACCAACGCAGTAGGGTAGTAATTTAGTAACTAAACGTGTCCGAACAGCAACATTTTAGTAGAATATATTAGTAAATCCTTTGTTCGGATACTTGCTACTTGCTACTGGACTAAAATACTATCCTAGTGTGTACAAGGCTTTAGAGTAAGCGAGAGACATATAGCGGTCCCTTCGACGCTCGTTAATCCAGTTTTGACTGTTATAGATTATTTAATTAAAATATTTGACCTAAAATCTAAATAAAAATTGGCTTAAAATCTCTATAATTTTCTTTGGTCACTAATGTCCTTACATCAGTCCAATTAGGCAGTATGTCATACCTTAATTAAAAAAAAAACAATAAGCCTTTTCAGTTTGGAAAACAAAATAACTATTTATGTATCAGGATAATTAATATTAGAATTTCTCTTTTTATTAACATTATGTATGTAAAATAGTAGTGCGAGAGAGAGTAAGAACGTGGCTAGTGCGAGACGGAGGGACCCCATGAGGAGGCACGCGCTGGACGCGGCGACGAGCGCGCCGAGCCAGCTGCAACTGTTGATATCACATCTCCTATATTATCCCGCCATTTTGTTTCACATTTAAAACTTTAAATTTGCAATATTTTAAATATAAAAAAAATCTTTATTTGTGAGTTCTAAACTACTTTGGTGCGTTTTGCATGTTAATGACATTTAAAAAACTAAATTGTCTATGGACGGGTTTTGTTTTTTTTTTTTATTTTTGGCGCGCGTTTTGTTATTAGCTAAAACGTGTTTTAAGTTTTATAATTTATTTTAATACTGCCTTTTGGACATTTTTTCTAATGAAATGTGTATGTAGATTTTTTTATTGTGAATTTAATAGTGATGATATAATTTTATTTAAAATAATTATTGATGAAGTGTTATTATTAAAAGTTATATATTTATTTGGCAATATCATGCGAGTGGTAGCTAAATTTGTCCAAAAGACAATATATAAATTAGTATTAAAAAAAAAACAAGTTATTTAATTCAATCACGCTTTTGTGACATATTTGCTACCAATATTAAATGGGTTTTATTTTATTAATGGCGGATTAAATCCATGAAAATAAAGCAAATCATGAGATATTTATTAAATTTGATTATATTATTTATTACATAGATATATAATAAGCATGAATAAATGCATATTTCAGTTAATAATTATGTATTTTTGTAGGATTTTAAATAAAAAGCATAACATGCGATGCGAGCGTTTTATTAGAATATGAAATATTTGTTACCTAAGTTCTTGTTCGGTGACGGCGAGCGTGCGGCCGCACTTCGCCACTTTCGCTTCCAAATTTTCAAATTCAACAGCTTTTGATTGAATTTGAGATTTCAATTCTAAAAGAAAATATAACCTATAAAAAAATCTGGTAATTTCACTTAACTCTTTTACGAAATTCGATTGCCATACTAAATATATCTTTGTTTCTGTCTTGTCCACGAGAATGACACACACTTCTATACTAATATTATAAATGGAAAAGCTTGGACGGACACAGATGTAAAACATAGTGTAGAAAAATATGTAGGTACGCTTCTTACTATGTTTTTAATTTTCATGCGGACAGTCACGGTAGACAACTAGTATCTAATACAAATATAGTTCTAAGGTCCTTAATTAATACAGTAAAAGTACTCCTAGTTCTAGAACCTTCTAGAAGAATGTACCTGCGATCTCCCTCATGAGTTCCTTCTCCCGCTGTACTCTCTCCTCCTCTCCCTCTTGCCTACACTCGCTCTTCATGCGCGACAAGCAGCTCTCCTTGTCTGTCATGAATTGCTCCCATTGGTTCTCTACAAGAGTAAAAGAGATAGATATATTTTTATGATTTTCATTTAGTCGACTTATGAGGGATTGGATGTACTTTGAACTATAAAAAAATAGTTTGTTCGTTCCTTTCTTACGAATATATTTACCAACTTTTTGACCCTCCTTTTATGATGAAGTTTGACTCTTCCACTATATCAAATTACTTACGTGTTTTTTTCAGAAATAATAATAGTTTAGAAAATAATATTATTCATTAAAACTCCCCCCCCCCGATGATGTTTCGTCCTTTTTTTTGCCCCCTTCAACCATCATGTGATTAATTGACGAAACCCCTTTTCTTTCATGTTTTTTATTTATTTTCATACAAAAAATAAACACTATTTTTCTTTATTTAATTGTCCGCCAAATCTTAGACGTTAGTTGGAGCACCTATAAAGTCGAATTATGAATTTAACAAAGAGATATTATACATAGAGGGAGCACTCCATACTAATTTGACGTTAAAAAGCGTGCCAAGAAAGAAATTATTAAAAAAGAAAAACTTGTCAGTATCGTGAAAAAAATTGCCAAGTTTGGGAAATTGTGTGTTTTTTTAATTTTTAAAATAAACAGTAGAATAAACTAAAACATTCATTAAAACGTTAATTATCGTTTTTAATTATTATTATTTTATTTAAAACAATTTAAATCCAAACAATTTTTACCAAAGACTATTTTTGTTTTATGGTTGTTATAAATTTTTAATTAGCGTTTTAAAAATATCTCTATTTATTACAATATTAAACTTCAATAAATATTATGAAATAAAATTTAAATTTGAAAAAAGAGGTTACATTCGGTCGACTTTTTATGTCGGCAAATGTAATTTAGATTTAGAGGTTAACACTTAGGGAGATTTCCCTACATTGGACCTCCGGAGGTCAAAGAAAATGCCACACTTTTAGGCATCGAGTGTTCCATCTACAGTATAATATATCTTTGGAATTTAATATGATATAATACAATGCTATTCGTATAGGATACTTCGTATAAAGGGTTATTTTACACTAAGTACCGGAATTACCCATCTCAACGCGATGTTGGTCTTTTAATTTCGAAGTCTGCTCGTATCTCTCCGCCAGCATCTTACTCCGAGTGGTCTCCAGTTGTCTGCGAGCTTCGTCAGCGGCCACCGCGGCCTGCTCCTCAACTTCTCGAAGCTTCTCACTCCATTCTTCTGTTAGACGTTCTAAAGAAGAGTGGGGTTCGAAATTAACTAAGTAAGTAGTTCGACCCATGATGGGCTCCATTTTCCTTCACTCCACGACTAGCGCGTATTTTGACTTCACACATATCTTTGATTTTTTTCTGATATGTGCAGACATCACGATGTTTTCTTTCATCGTAAGAGCTTCGGGTAAATATGTACACAAAGAGATTTAATATAGAGGGAGCGCTTCATAGTAGTTTGCCGCGAAATAAATTATATAAAAAACAATTCTTTGCCAGTATCATGAAAAATTTCCCAAGTTTGGGAAAATATGTTTTTTAATTTTTTTTTTAAATATACAGGTATATCTGAAAGAAAAGTAATCAGTATCCATACTAATATTATAAAGAGAGAAACTTTGTATTTTTGTATGTATTGAAATAACTCAATAATTGGGCCGATTTCAAAAATTCTTTCACTCATAGAAAGCTACATTATCCCCGAGTAACATAGGATATATTATTTAATTCCACACGGACAAAGTCGCGAACAACAGCTAGTATTATATATAGAAGGAGCGCTCCATAGTAATTTGACAGCAATATGCGTGCCGTAAGAAATAAGAATAAAAACAAATCTTTGCCAGTGTCATGAAAATTTTCCCAAGTTTGGGAAAATATGATTTTTTTTAAAAACAGGTAGATATTTGAAAAATAAAAAACTTTTGCTTCGTTAATTATCTCGACCCCCTATGTCATCAAAAGTCAGCAAAACAACCCCTATTAACCCCAACTTTAAATAACACCCATGAAACTTGGATCTAAAGTACCAGGATAACATAACTATACCTTTCTCCTTCTCGAATTTCTCAGTCATTTGCTCTATATTGTTTGCATACGCGATGTCCGCCTTGTCCAATAGATGTCGTAGTTGCATTACGTCCCAGTCGGCGCGGCTCCGAGCGTCGTTCAGCGCTCGCTCGTAGCCCGCCTCCTTCTCTGATAGCTCCTTCTTCAAGTTCTCTAACTGTAGGGGAATAGACAGATGGATAACTATTTTGCATCCAACAAAAATGACGTAAACCGATTCAGAAGGGGAAAATATAAAACGACCACCAAAAAAAATAAACGTAACACCAAATTGATTTACTCAAAATAAATATAATAAGAACAAAAAAAATAAAACTGTACCAAACATATGATACTCTAAATTACAATTCGTCGACCTATTTAAATCACGCTTCCTTCAGAAAAAATATTTTCACATCAAAATTAATAAATTAGCACCTAATTTTGATTACCAAATTTTTGTGCTTTTATAACCTAATTTATCACTAAGATCGCCTAAAAATGTATGCGTATAACCAAATAAAGTATAATAATGCCAAATTAGTATTTTGCGGATTTAATGCGCCTCCCACCCGTCACTACCCAGCGCGGACGCACGCAAAAATAATGTTTTCTTTGATCATTTCTTTAAATCTTTTATTATAACTTTGTACATATTATTACTGGATTACTAAGTTAAGCAAAATCCAGCTCGAAATGTTTACTTCAAGTCATATAGATAAAAACGCATTTAAAATTTATAATAAACTAGGGCTCGCCAGCCACTTCGCCCGCGTGGAGTTAAAAAGTTCAAAACAATATTTCGTCTCCATTTTATTTGTTTTCAAAAGTATTTATCTTAATTCTTACAATACAAACTTTGGAGTGCCATTTCGGAACCTACGGGGTTTGATTTCGTAAAATCTTTCTTAGTGCTCACCTACGTAGTAACAGAAACTCCCGCGTAAAATTTCAAGTCTCTAGACTCAGTACTTTTGACTGTGGGTTGATAGTTGAGTCAGTTTACTCTTTTATAAATAGGTAGGTTACGCTAATAGCAATTAATTTAAAATTATTTATAATCTTTAACTATTATTGATAAATAGCAAATTGAAAAGTGATCAATTAATCACATTTAGCCCTTGTTATTAATACTGCAAACTTCGTACCGAAAAAAGGAATAAACAACAAAGAACAAACTGCATAGGTTAGGTTAAGTTTAGAACATTTAAAAAATCGAAAAACAAGGTTATGTTGGGTTGAACATTTTTAATAACGTTAAAAAAAGAACAATAAGCGAAAGTAAAAAAGGAAAAGTGTATTTTTTTATCTTTAAAATTAATTATGACCCTAAAATTATGTTTGAAATAATGTAAATGAGAACATTTCCTATTATTTAAAACAATTTTAACGAAAATTCAGGACGATTCCCTACTGTAAAGTGTTACTGAAATATAATTTTCATTTTTTATTTCATTACTTTTACCGACAAGAATAGTGAATTATTAAGAATAGGTGCTAAAAGTGTGAAATTCCAATGTTGTTCAATGTTAACATTTAGTATTAACATTAACATAACATTAACATTTAACACAATATATCTATAGAAAATAAGATAACAAGAACATAATATGTTTACTCTCAAATTCCGATACCTATTTACTTTATTTTCATTTAAAATTAACAAGATTTGGAATCTGCGCGCATTCGTTGACCGCTCGACGTGAAATGCCCCTTAAGTTACTCCCACTCACATAACAGCTTAATTAGATACTAAAATAATAAAATAAGTGAACAATAATTTAATTTGAGTATAGTTTACTTTTTTAGTACAACATTTTTTAACAAATTTGACTGAAGTTTTGCATTAAATTGAGGTTATAAATTAGGTGCAACTTTATTATTTTTGATGGCAAAATGATTTTTTTGATGATATTTTTTCTATTTTGATTGAAAGACTACAAATATTTTGGTGGTAGTTTTTATATAAAATGTGCATCGAATTTAGGTGATGATTTACTTTTTTTTGTTGATAAAAAATATTAATTTTGGAGATCAAAATTATTATTTTTGGTTATCGTTTAATTACAAGCCATTCAGAAGTCGCCGCTTAATTCTTGTACATACATAAAAAACTTATTGACTTGTTAACCTGCTATTGGAAGTTGGTTAAAAAATTAAATTACAGTATAGATCCTTAATTTCCATGACTTTCAAAAGACCTTCAAATTAAATTTGCTTGGGTCTTACGGCTTTACCACCATCACCAGCTATACGGCACGGAGCCTACCCAAGTCTACGCTGGCCTAGTGCGGGACTGCACAGATATCTTCGAATTTCTTTTCCTATTTTGCAGTCATCACGATGTTTTCCTTCACCGTAAGAACGTTGGTAAATGGTACATGACGGAATTCGAATCTAGGACCTGCAGATAACAAGTCAATTGAAGCCCTGAGCCACTGAAGCTCTTCTTGGTTTTAGTCATAGTACTTACTTTAACAGTAACCTCCCTCAGTTTCCTGTCCGCCTGGTGCTCCGCCTCCTGCTTGAGCTGCAGCAGCGCAGCACGACTGCGCTCAGCTGCAGTACGCTCATACGCGAGACGCGCGGTCATAGAGGACGTACTCGCGGCGTGCTCCGCTTTTAAAGATTCTAGCTCTTTTGTATGTTCTAGCTTTAGGTTTTGGACTGCCTGTGGGGGGAGAAAGTAGGCTGCTTTTGGGTACAAACTAGAGAGTGTCATTGGTAGGGGTTAATCTAGAAAGAACATGAAGGCACGTCCTCCACAAGAGCGTAGCTTTTATGTTTTTTTTTGGGTAAAATTCTAACCGTAGTATAACCGTAGTCCCATCACCAGAAGTAAGTAGTAGTTTGCAAGACGTTATAGTAAATTGGATATCAAATATATATAGCAACGTTTTAATTCAAAAACCATAGAAAAGTTCTCCCAAACCCCTGATGGGGAGAACTAGGATTACCATACATAGGAGTAGTTTATAATTTTCAAGTACAAATACAGTAATTTGGAGGACAAAATATTCAAAATTAGCAAATATCATAGCAAATCCAACAAACCTGCAAATGCAGCTCCGTTTTAACCTTCCCATTCCTGACTTCCCTCTCTAACAGTTCCTCCAGCTTGTGGACTTCCACTTGCAGCTCGTCCTCCCTGCCCTGCAGCTCCTGGAGCCGGGAGCTGAGGCTCTGCAGGGAGTGCTGCTGTTCACCGACCAGACCTCGTAGTTGTTGAAGCTCCGCCTTGTGCGTGGAGTTCTGGAGGGCTTGCACTGTTTGGGATAACTGGAAGAGAGATATCACATAGGCATCTTATTAAAATTATGGTTGTAAAGATATCATATCTTCCTGGGGGTTACTCAGAGTATATTCGCTATCGTCATGTAATGTCGTTCGATATCACACACGTGACAAGCACATGATTTATCGAATGCTAATGTCAGTTTCATACATTTTTGACGTTCGCTATAGAATCGCTACATATCGAATGTATTTTTGGTAACCCCTCTGGTACTACACTGTAAAACAAAATTATCATGACTTACACAACACGGACATCCTATAAAAAAGTTAGTTACTAGGCACATTATGTCCTCCTGGTACTTCCCTGGAAATAGTTTTCCAGAGTAGTACTATATCACATGGACATCTTATCGCACTAGGATAGTATTTTAGTCGAGTAGCAAGTAGCAAGTATCCGAACAAAGGATTTAGTAATCTATTCTACTAAAATGTTGCTGTTCGGACACGTTTAGTTACTAAATTACTACCCTAGTGCATATATTTAGGCTTAAACGAGTAAACAGTAGTAAATCCTTTATTCTAATAAATGCTACTTGCTACTCGACTGAAATACTATCCTGGTGCGAACAAAGCTTTAGGTGAAGTAAAACATCGTGATGCAACCTGCACAAATCGGCGTAGAAATTTAGTTACTAGGCATTTCATGTCCTCCTAGTACTTCTCTGGAAATAGTTTTCCCGAGCAGTCCCAGGGTCCCTCTCTTACCTCCATCTTCTCTCTCTCCGCATCTCTCGCCCGTTTCTCGAGCTCCCTCATCTTCCACTCGCAGTCCGCGAGTATGATCTCTGCGCGCGCGGCCGCCTGCGAGCGCGCCGCCTCGTGCGCGACACGCCATTTAGAACTACTCGCTTCCGCTGCTGATAGAGCCTACGATAGATGGCGCTTTTACTAAATATGAATAAAAAATTATAGATGGCGCTGTATGTTTGGCAATGAACTGTTCGCTTCTGAAGGCAATAGATCCTATATACGATATATGGCGCTGAAAGTATCTTAGCAATATAGTTACTTCTCTGAGTTATAGAGCGTAGATACGATAGATGGCGCTTTTACTAAATTACAAAAGTATAGTAAGTTTGGTAAGAAACTGCACGCTTCTGTTAGTAATAAAACCTAGATACGATAGATGGCGCTTTTAACAATTAGTAATCCAAAATGACAGATGGCACTCGAAGTTTGGTAATAAACTATAGGATTCAGCTGGTAACGAAGCTTATAAACGAGAATCTGTGGAATGTAACTAGCAATGTTGTCAATAGATGGCGCTAATACCAAAACAGAAATCGACAAAAGAGAGGGCATTGTACTTACCTCTTTCGCTTTCTGCGCTTCGACCTCCTTCTCCTGTTGCAATCTATCTCTATCTTTCTCCAACTCTAGAAGTCTAGACTCGAGCTCCGCGCGTCTAGTCAGAGCGTCCTCTAGCTCAGATCTTAGTTGACGGACAGATTCATCTGAAAGTTTATGTACTATTTTATTTGATTACTAGATCTGCGTAGAACTTAATAAATATAGTAAGCCTATGTGTACTTCCAGGCTATGTTCTACATCTGTAAAATCATCGAAATCCGTTCAGCCTTACTGGACACCTTCATCATTAACTGTCACTTTCGCATTTATAATACCGTCGAATCTGTTCAGTCGTGTGAGTGAGAGTCATACGAAGTGAGAGTCAGTCTCTAGTCTCGACGAGCTACTCGAGCGAGAAACTCGGATTAGAGCTTAGACTATTAATATATAAGACCGCTGGCCAGCGTGTCACCGAAAGGGACAAAACATCTAGGACATGAATATTTCACTGCCATTTTTACACCACAAAACACTACAACGCACCATGTTTATGTGAAATGACATTGCACTAATAGTGTACAATTTGTTTACAATAAGAATTGTTAACTTTTATATTAAAAAACTGGTGATAAAACGCTGACAGAAAAACGCATTTTGGGCATACCGAAGTGCCGCCATATAAAAAACCGGCACGCCGGGTGAAACAGAAGATAGTGCATTCTATCTCGTTCTTTTACAAGACAGCGAAATAAGTCCTTCTTTTTTCTTGTGTGAATGAGAAAAGTATATCCAGCGGTCTATAGTCTTCTTTGTCTAAGGATTAGAGGGATACCACAGTCCCTTTCTCCTCTTGCTTATCAAAGTTCGACTGTATTAGTAACAGCAAGATTTTACAAGGACCATATTTAGTACAGAGTACCCACCATTCCTCCTCTGCAGCTGATCAGCGAGGCTCGCGGACAGACTCCTCGCTGCAACAATCTCATCTTCCAAAGCACGACTTCTCTGTCTAACCAACTCAGTTTCTTTATACGCATCGGCTAATTCTGATTTCAATTCTGTGAAACATTTGTTTAATATCAGCAAAATAATAAAAAAAATGATTTTAAACTCTTATCGAGTGATCACTTTAGATTTATATAACAGTTCTATGACGAGCAACTTTTAGTTGCCGTGGGCGCATTGGCAACTAAAAGTTGCCGGGCGACAAAAAGTCGCTAGTTGTGCGCACTACTATACAAGCTCATAGGAAATCAAGCAAGGTACAACTGCCCGACAATAATTTGCCAGTGTGCGGGAGCGCTAAAGTCTTATACACC
Organism: Papilio dardanus tibullus; assembly: GCA_013186455.1. Lineage (NCBI taxonomy): Eukaryota > Metazoa > Arthropoda > Insecta > Lepidoptera > Papilionidae > Papilio > Papilio dardanus. The sequence continues at coordinate 98,080 of QDHC01003331.1, read as the reverse complement.
AGGATAGTATTTTAGTCGAGTAGCAAGTAGCATTTATCCGAACAAAGGATTTACTACTGTTCGGACTCGTTTAAGCCTAAACCTACGCACTAGGGTAGTAATTTAGTAACTAAACGTGACCGAACAGCAACATTTTAGTAGAATAGATTAGTTAATCGTTTGTTCGGATACTTGCTACTTGCTACTCGACTAAAATACTATCCTAGTGCGAACAAGGCTTAAAGGAACAAAGAGGAAATATATCTTAGCAATCGACTAAAAACAAAAGATTAATCACAAGAAAATGTACACAAAGGTGTATTTATTGCTTATTGCACACACATCTGGGTTTGAGCCAATTTCTTTGTGCATCACAAAATATATCGAAATGTTTGTCTTTACGTACATTAACCTTTCATAGTCCAATGATTAAAGAAATGAATCGCAAAAGAGTAAAGAGCTGAGCTGAACGGCCTTATTTTCCACTTTCATACTCTACTGCATACTTGTGTCCCAACAGAGAGACATATAGAGAGACGGTGTGTGGGAGCTGTGTCATAGAGACAGCTGCGTGTTGTGCTCGCTTAGCTCAGCTCTCTGTTGGGGACAAGCACATTTGAGGCTCAGCTCACTATCTTCCGCTAATTACTCTTTTTGGGCGCTCGGCTTTAACTTTTGATTAAAACGGGGTAGTTGGATACTCACGTTCAATCTCTAAATCCTTAGCTTCTATCTCTTTCCTATAAGATACGATGAGATCTCTCGCTCGCTCCGCCTCTTGACATCTCGTCTCCGCGAGCTCGGTGAGCGCGTCCACCTGGTTTTGGTACTTGTTCTCTTGTGACACTAGTGTCTTCCTACAATATAAATATACGTTATACTAGACATTTTTAGTCTTAGTTTAGACAGCCTAGACTTAAAAAGTTGTTACTATTTTTTGATATTGTAGTGTATTGGCTATGGTCTGCTTGTCTCTGAGTGTCTCAACCAACTATATATAGGTCTACAAGGATATTATGGCACTCGGAAAATATGTGAACTAACAATGTCATCTTGACAGCGTCACATTTTAACCAATCAGGGAAAGGCAGCTGAGGGATTTTGAAAGAAGTTAGGAAATGTTTACCTATTGTTATCGCTAAAACTTTGTAGGCGCCCCCCTGTCAATGTCAAAAAAGTGCCATAATATCCTTGTAGGGCTATAATCGTACCCGATACGCCCACCGCCTCTCGCAGGGCAAGACGTCTGTCACGACTGTCAACATGGCGTGATGGTCGAAACACCCAGAGACAAGCAGACCATAGCCAATACACTACAGGTATTAACTTTTGAATAGGTTAGTTCTTTTAGGTAGGAAATGGGAGTTAAGTTAGAAATAATTATCTACTGACCGACGCGGACGTTACGCGATGTAACGTCACAAGAGCATGCATCACACGTGCACACGTCTATAAAAGCTCGCCGTGTTACACGTTACATTACACCGCGTAACATCAGTACAGACTTTTATTCAAATTGAAAATAGTTTGAACTTTAACGTTTTATTTATAAATGCTTTTCTAGATTAACGGCTGCTTGATAAATGTACGTTCTGGTATTTGTATCATAAACATAGGTTATAAGCAAGTCTTGCGTTAGTCTAGAATATACAATTATAATTGAATAAACAATTTGAATATAGGTCATTCACTTCACTCAGTGTCGTACTAAGGAAACATCACTTAGTAAGCAGTAGCAACTACTAAATAATTGCTTAAGAACCAAGTTTTACGTGGCAGTTGGCAGTATGATTAGTGTTTTAAAAATCGAATCACATTTGAAATTGGAATTCGATTTTTTTTTTAAGAGAAGGGGGCAAACTAGCATCGGGACACCGAGGTGGTCAACGACGCCCATAGACATTCGCAACACTAGAGGCACAGCAAATGCTTTGCAGTCGTTTTAGAAAGAGATATACTCGCCTCTTGTAGGACCCATACTGCATAATAATTGGAATTTTTACATCAGAGCTACTTTTAATACACGAAAGTTTTCCGTTGGGCCATCGACCCAATGGTAATTATACCGATCGGCCCAATGGTAAATAATTCATTAAAAATATACATCGTTATTTACACGCCGTCTATTTAATAAAACTATTTTTTAGAGAGTAAAGTAATTAATAATTTTAACTTTTTTATTCTGTACAACATTTAATTTATTGCATTTCTGAACGCAAACAAAACATTTCCCGCGTTCGTGCGTCACTTGTGCATATGGCGGGGAAAAAAACAACTGTCATTTCCGACGAAAGAAATGTCAAAGTAATTATAAACACAAATACATACTAAAGTACGTATATTTAATTATTAATGACTCGCTATTGTTTGCGTGGAATTAAATAATCTAGAAGAATTTCTAATGGTGATAGAAGTTTTGAAATCGGCTCAGTAATTAGCTTCTGACTTATTTTAATACAAACAAATAAGTACAATGTTTTCCTCAAAGATTTATTATACCATAAATGGAATACTCGAAGCCTAAACGTGAGGCATTTTCTTTGCCTCCGGAGGATCTTTGGGAGAATTCCCCTAGTGTTGACCTCTAAATTACATTTGCCGACATAAAAAGTCGACCGAATGTAACCTCTTTTCTCAAATTTAAATTATATTTCATAGTATTTCCTAAAGTTTTATTAATCGAGACATTTTTAAAAGGCTAATTAAAAATGTATAACAACCATAAAACAAAAATAGTCTTTGTTAAAAATTGTTTTAAATAAAATAATAATAATGATAAACGATAGTTAAAATTTTAATTAGTGTTTTAGTTTTGTCTATTATTTATTTTAAAAATAAAAAAACACGTTTTCCCAAACTTGGGATTTTTTTTCTTTTTTAATATTTTCTTTCGCGGCACGCATTTTAACGTCAAATTACTATGAAGCGCTCCCTCTATGTATAATATCTCTTTGGATTTCCTCTTTATAATATTAGTATAGATTAACAATTAATTGGTAATTTTTTTTAAAGATTTCGACTAAAATATGGAATGGAATAATGGATGTTTTTAAAAATAGTTTTCATAATATTTAACTCATGCAATGATTTTGATTTCTAGTTGAAAATGTTATAATTTAAGTAAATATAATTACGGTTTTTATTAAACATTAATTAACGTCGTAAAACATAATTAAAAACTTTTATACTCTATGTCCGGAAAGCGCGCGCTTTTGACGACAAGGCCGCCATTACCGATTGACGCACAAGCACTAATAGGAATTGAATCATGAAATTATTTTTACATTTCGATGCGATGTTAATGTTTTCAAATACGACTAACAATGTTTTGATTTTTATGCGTGACTTTTATTCAAAACAAAAGAATTTTAGTCAATGTTTTTCTATTTTGGCAGAATGGCGCGAATACCTTTGACTTTGTAAAATAAAAGGGTGCGTTCATTATGGACAGACTTTAGCCCGAAAAATTCCGAAGAAATGTATAAAGTATACTATTGGGTTGTTTGGAAAGTCATTTCGTTTTTTTTAATGGAAATTATAGACAATTCTCGTTTCTCGTCAAATTTCGTCCCGGGCATGACGTTAAACTGCCTCGTCTTGGGTAGGACGTAAAATTACCTAGTCGCCAACCCGCTTGCCCAGCGTGGCGACTTAAGGGCACAAACTTCCCAATGATAAGACACAGAATGCCACGGCCCCCAGTACCCGGCAGCTCTGCTATTCCTGGCCAAGGTGGCGGTCATGGTAACGGTAGGGCAGGGGGTGCTAAGAATCCCCGGTCGACAGGCCACCATAAACAACTGACCATTGGCACGTTTAACACCCGGACTTTGAGGCGAGATGAGGATGTGGAAGAGCTGGAAGTAGAATTGAGGTCCATCAAGTGGCATATCCTGGGACTTTCGGAGGTCCGTAGAGAGGGGGAGGACACCGTGATCCTTGAGTCTGGCAACCTCTTCTACTACCGCGAAGGAGACCAGCTCTCCCAGGGCGGTGTTGGGTTCCTCGTTCACAAAGCCCTCGCTAACAATGTCGTGGAGCTGTCGAGTGTGTCGTCGAGGGTCGTATACCTTGTACTTAAACTCTCAGAGAGATACTCACTCAAGGTGGTACAAGTATATGCCCCAACAACGACACATCCTGATTGTGAGGTCGAAGCCTTATATGAAGACATCTCTAAGGCCATTCATAAAACCAAGACCCACTTCACCATTGTAGTTGGGGACTTCAACGCCAAAGTGGGAGTACAAGGTGAAAATGAAACGATAATCGGACGGTATGGTTTGGGGTCGAGAAACCACAGAGGACAAATGCTTGTTAATTTCCTGCAGATGGAGGGCCTCTATTTGATGAATTCGTTCTATAAAAAGAAGCCCCAAAGGAGATGGACCTGGCAAAGTGCCGATAAAGTGACAAGGAATGAGATCGATTTCATCATTGCGGACAAAAAGCGAATATTTAGAGATGTCTCAGTGGTCAATAGGTTTAGCGCTGGAAGTGACCACCGACTTATTCGAGGCACCCTAAATATCAACATTAGGCTGGAAAGAACCCGACTGATGAGATCGACTCTGCGTCCGTCGCCTCTCCAAATCATCCCAGTTTCCGAAAAGTTCCAACTGGAACTTCAAAATCGTTTTAGTTTGCTGGAAACCGCTCAGGACGTGAACGAAGTAGCGGAGAACATAACGGCGACACTACGCGAAGTCGGTGGAAGATACTTTAGGCCACAGCGTAGAGTTCGTGAAGCCAAGCTGACCCCTGAGACTCTGGCTCTCATGAAGAAGCGACGAGAAGTCACTCCATCCGCAAGAGCTACAGCAGAGTATGCTACACTTAACAAGGATGTCCGGAGGATGATAAGGCGCGACTATCGTAGCTTCAATACTAAACGCATTGAAGCTGCGATAGAGCGCAACAAAGGCCTTAAAGCCCTTGTACGGACGTCTAAAAGTGCTCCTCTGCTGAAACTCAAGCGAGAAGATGGCTCTGTCGTTGCGTCCAAACCAGAAATCTTAGGCGAGGTAGAAAAGTTTTATGGGGAACTCTACGCAGCACACACATTTCCACCCTCACCCGCCGCACGCGCTAGTGACAGCCGCGCAACGCTAGCTCGGCACTACTCGGACGACGTCCCAGACATTAGCATCGGTGAGATTAGGACAGCCCTGGAACAGCTTAAAAATGGTAGAGCACCAGGTGAAGACGGAATTACAACAGAACTGCTAAAATCCGGAGGGGTTGTTGTCTTAAAGGAATTACAGGGTCTGTTTAATTCAGTCATACACAACGGGGCTACACCATTGGCGTGGACGAGGAGTCGGGTCGTGTTGTTCTTCAAGAAAGGTGACAAAACTTTGTTGAAGAACTATCGACCTATATCTCTCTTGAGCCACGTCTATAAGCTGTTTTCTAGGGTTGTCACGAATCGTCTCGCCCGACGGCTTGATGAGTACCAGCCACCGGAACAGGCCGGGTTTCGAAAGGGTTACAATACCGTAGATCACATTCATACCCTCAGGCAGATTATACAAAAGTCTACAGAATATAATCTGCCACTTTGCGTGGCCTTCGTAGACTACGAGAAAGCCTTTGACTCTATCGAGACCTGGTCTGTTCTGGAATCCTTGCAGCGAAGCCAGATAGACTATCGTTATATCGAGGTGCTGAGAGGTCTATACGATGCCGCGACGATGACCGTACAAATCCAGGACAGCCAGTCAAGACCAATCAAGCTGCAGCGGGGTGTCCGACAGGGAGATGTCATATCTCCGAAACTGTTCACCGCTGCACTTGAAGATGTCTTTAAAACGCTGGACTGGAAAACCTGCGGAATTAACGTCAACGGCGACCACATCTCGCACCTTCGGTTTGCTGATGACATAGTCATAATGGCGGAATCGCTGGAGGATCTCAGTCGCATGCTCAACGAACTTAACACTGCTTCCCGATGCGTAGGGCTACGGATGAATCTCGATAAGACGAAAGTTATGTTTAATGAGCAAATCACCCCGGGCCCAGTTACCATCGGGAATGCAGCAGTCGAAGTGGTAAAAGACTATGTCTACCTCGGTCAGGCCATCCAGCTGGGCCGGGGTAACTTCAACATAGAGATTGAGCGACGCATACGACTGGGCTGGGCGGCATTTGGGAAATTCCGTTCCATTCTCACCTCGCAAATACCTCAATGCCTGAAGACGAAAGTCTTCAACCAGTGCGTCCTCCCTACAATGACCTACGGCGCGGAGACCTGGTCACTGACGGTGGGGCTGGCCCAAAAGCTGAGAGTCGCACAACGGGCGATGGAGAGAGCTATGCTCGGAGTTTCTCTAAGGGACAAAATCCGGAACGAAGAAATTCGACAGAGAACCAAAGTGGACGACATAGCTCTCAAAATCAGTAGGCTGAAGTGGCAATGGGCCGGTCACATCTGTCGGGTCAGCGACGCCAGATGGGGGAGGAAAGTCCTCGAATGGCGGCCGCGAAAGGGAACCAGGAGCGTGGGCCGTCCTCCAATAAGGTGGTCCGACGACTTAGTGCGCATGGCGGGAAGTCGTTGGATGCGGAAGGCGGAGGACCGCATTTTGTGGAAGGCATTGGGAAAGGCCTATGTCCAACAGTGGACAGAAAAAGGCTGATGATGATGATGATGATGATAGACAATTCTGCCTATACTGACAATAGTGCTAGGTCTGGGTATGTCATTGTATCCCATTCAAGCTGTCGAAGCTATTGGCGAGTGGCAAAACTTTATTTTGTATTTATCAGCTTCAACCAGCCTTCAAAACTTGAAAACTCTTCGACATAAAAATTGCCGGATGGAAATTTAGCGAACCAGTTCTGGCACTGGCGTACTGTCAACACACCTTCTCCATTCACATCGGTCTATTTCTTTCTGACTTCAACAGCATTTTTATCCTTTCTATAGCAAAACATAAAATAAGTCCAATTTTTTGCTTTTCGCTCTCCATATTGAAAAGGGCACCAACCAAAAACCATAACGTAGAATTAATTGAAACTTTTCACAAACTAGCCTTGTTATATGAGCTTTCAAAGCATATAATAATTAAACGGCTTAAGTGAGAATTTGGGTGCAAAAAATTCAGTTAAATCCTCTATCGGGAAAAAACGAAATGACTTTCCGAACAACCTAATATAAACGAGGACCAATAAGTCATCGATTATACGATACTGGAGGACACTCGGAACTAAATAGAGCAGGGGTCTCATTGGACAAAATTATGTATCAAAAGTACCAGGAACAATGATGTTTTGTATTTTGGAATAAATTTTATGTACCAAACGTAGAAAGTACAACAGTAATAACGCTGATTTTCGTTTCGAGTTACCTTACCACTTTAATAGACCGAATTCGCTATAAAAACATAGATTTTGCTTTGGTTAAAGTCCGTTGTTATCGCAAACTCAGTATTATAAAGCCATAAGGTTAGAGATAAATAAGAAAACTTAGGCTTTGCAGAAAAAAAAACAATAAGTTAACTATTAAAAAGACATACAAAGAAGTAAAACTGTAAAATAATTAATTGAACATGAATTTATTTCCTTGTACTTATTATTAAATAAAAACAATTTTATCTACAATAATATTGTAATTTAACAAAACTTGGCACAAACATCGGGAAGTAACAAAACTAATTCGTATTTTTGAATGTAACGGCCATTCAAAGTTTCCAAACAAAATAACGTAGTTTCTTTGTATATAATACTGCTACAGACGGTTAATTTTGTACAGTTCGACTGCGCAGTTAAAACTGAGAACTAAACAGTTTGATGGAAGGAATTCCGTGTTTTGTTTGATGAGTGTGATGCCGGAGGCCTTATTTTAGTCCACTTTCTCTTCTTATCATTTCCTTATAAGGAAATAGGAGGGAGAAAAGGCTGAGGAGGGGACGCATCGGAAAAGCTATTACCTCTTGCAGTGCGTCTACTCCTCCGTATGTTTAAGGGTAGGTAACGCATTAGCAATAGTAGATGTCTATGGGCCACGGTGGCTTCGCGAGCAAACGACTCCAGGTAGCCGCTTGCTCGTTTTACGTTTAACTAAAAAATGACTGTGAAGTTTTAATTGTACACTTCGAACGTTTGTAGCCGGCGTCAGTAAAGATGCCGATTTTCAGTTGTTTAATCCTTCGTAAACAGATATGCGACGCAATTAAACCGCTTTACTAAAAAGCGATAAAAAATCGTAAAAGCATGGTAACTATGTTTCCGTTTCCTTAAAAATCAAGTTTTTATTGTAAATTCAATTTGTTATTATTCATGAAAGAAATACGAAGAAAAAACTAATAAATGTTACTTTTATTTACCTACAGAAATTTAAGAATAAAAGAGAGATAAATATTATAGAATTTTAGAAGAAATACAAAGCATTTCATAGTCTAAAAGTAATCCCAGTAATTAACATAGAATACTCACTCGTCAGTCGCATCATTCTCGGCTTTTCTAGAATCTTTAATAACAATCTCTTCTGTAATTTCTACTATTTCTTCTTCACTCTCACTCTCGCTCTCACCGTACTCCTTCTCTGTTTCATCAGCCTTTTCACTAATCTCTATAAAGCCACTGTCACTATTATCACTTGAAATCCTTTTTAAACCATCATCGAAACATTCCACTTTTATTTTTATAGATTCATCATCAGTCACACTTATCACCGTTTTATTATCATCTTCTCTTGTAACTACAACACCACCGAGAAGTTCATCGTTATCCGGTAAAGCATCTTCTAAATATTCATTCTCTTCTTCTTCTGAAGATAAAGATTCGAATGAAGAATTCATTTCATCATCCGTCTGCTGTTCACCATCATCGAAGATAACATGCTTCCTGAATGTAACTCGTTTCTTCCCACAATCAGATCTGTCGTCATCAGAACAACCTTCGTTATCAGATTTTGGAATTTTCAAATTAGATTTCTTCCTATTCGAAGGTGAATCTAGGCTTTCCGTCTCCGCCTTATCTTCTTTTTCATCGATTTTCGTTTCATCTTCGTCCTGTATCCTGTCCAGTTGGACTTTGAGATCGCTTTTGTATTTGTCGATGTTTTTATCAACTGATTCGTAGAGAGGTTCATTAGGTTTACTGTCTCCGTTGCCCATTTGTTTATTATCATTTATATCAATGTCACAGTCTATACTGCGCGCTATCTCGCGTAGTAATGCTTCCGCGTGTCGTTTCTCATCCAATTCGGGCTCATTAGATACGTATACTAGAGACACGTGTTGTTGTTTTGTTTCTGGCTTGCTCGCGTATTTTTGCAGGACAAGAGCTTTGACGAAATCGGCCGGATCGTTCGGCGAGCGCGGCTCGACTCGTGTATTTTGGGCGGCCGTGGGCGTAGGTTGCGTCGTGTCGGAGTTCCTGCGTTGCATCTGCGTCTCTTTGGGCGGACTGACGCGGCACGAGTCCGCTCGCGTTTTCCTACGGTTTCTCTTCCTTTTGCCCGCCATTATCTGTAGTAACGCGCTCACTCCTGTCTTCTGGGAGTAGTCTATCTCAGGTATTAGTAGGTTCACTACATCTTTTTGCAGAGTTGACGATTTGTCGTTCGTATCATTGTCGTTTGAGAGCGCGCGCGAGTCGACTGAGCCTCGTCTAGGTGTTTGTTCTGTCGGCCGTCTTCGGACGCCTTCGGGCGTTTCCGGCGCGTTCTCGGCCTTACCCTTCTTTTTAAAAAAGCTGAACATTTTCCAGTCAATGGCGAGCGCTCATGTCCGCGCGGTAGGATGCCTCTCTTCGTACTGTTTTAAATATAGTCCCTGAAAGTTGGTTTGTTTTATTATTTACGATCGGAAATATACTTAAATATACGTTGCGATGTTTTGTTGGTTGTTTATAGTTTTCGGAAGCTTTTAAATTGAAAATCAGTGCACAAAAAGAATAACAAATTAGTTTTGGCGTCGGTAACGTTGCGCTTCCACGTGTTCTACGAAACGATATATTGTAAACCTAGAATTTGGTGGATGCAATTTACGTGATGTACAAAATTAGAAATACTAGGAACGCATGATTCGAAAGGTAATTTCAAAGAATTTTAGCACTGCAATGTCTACTCTGAATCCCTGGATGTAGTTCAAAAGAGGAAAAAGCTGAGGAAAAAGCTATCTTTTATGTGGTCTAGATAATAGAAAAGCTATTAAATCTTACTAATATTATACATGTTAAAGTTACAATGGATGGATGGCTGATTCTTGAAGATATCTCCAAAACTGCTTAACGGATTTAAATAAAAATTTAGACAAATGTAGAATCTCTGAAAGAACACATATACTAATTGCTATGTTTTTTTTATTTCTGCTCGGATGGAGTCGCAGGCGTCAACTAGTATCTAATGGTTAACATTTCATAACCTGTTATAAATCATATATTAACGACGTTTTTATAACCTTTTTGTGGGTTAAAATGAACCGTCAAAGGGAACTTACCAGTAGTTTATAGTCAATCTATAAAAATAACATGTTTGTTATTCTTTTAGAATCTTTAGATATTAAAAATGATTTATTACTTTATTTAATAGTTCGTATTTGACGTCGCTCGAAAGAGAGAAATGATACGAAAAAAAACACCGAACCATTCCCACCAATTTGAATTCAAAATCTAAGACTACAAAGATTGTTCCGAATAGTTCGCCAAAACGAATTAATATTTTCTTCATTTTGGTATGTATTCGCGTTCATTTTATTTCAGTTATTAAGGGCACTTTATCCTTTTTCTTTTATAGCAACTGACAACGCCATACTTTCTATTTTCTTTTATAGGAGAAGGCAAACGAGCAGCGGATCAACTAAATTAATTGGTCCGACGCTACGGACATCTGCAATGTCAGAGGAACCACAGTGTTGCCGGCTTTTGAGAGAGGAGTACGCTCTTTTCTTGAAGGCCCCTAAGTCGTAAACGATATTCTATAACTAACAATAGCACCAGTGGAACAACGAAGTAACATTTACGCGGGCTTAGTTCGTCTTCATCTTGTGCCACTCCACTATTGAAGATTGTAAGTGTGTGTCACTGCGCCAAGCGCAACATGTCTTCGACGATAGCAATGTTAGTCCACTCTCTGATGTTTCTGAGCCATGATTAGTTACGCAGTGAAATTTAAGTGTTCCAAAGAACGCGAAACCAAGAGAAACATGCTACTGGAGCATGTAAACGGTAGTTATAATTAATTTTGGCATAGTATCAAGTTGCAGTGACCGGGTAACGCCTCGCCGGCCTTCCGATATGAACCACTTTACAAATAGAAGATTCCTAAACATGTACAACCAGAGTAATTGGCGGTGTTCGATATAATGTATATTAGAAGATTTTTGAAAGTGGCGCCAGTAAAGGAGAAATTGAGGGGCAGAAGGTTACTGTGGTATGGTCTTGTTATGCGGATGGACGAGGAATACATATAAATAAATAAGTAATGAAATGAAAATGAATATGGAAAGTATGGATTGTGTGAAAGAAGATATGCTGAAAAAAAGGGTTAAATTTAGAAATGACGGCTGACAGTGAAGTATGAAGGAGTGCATGTACCGACCATCTATAGGGACTGTTTACTTCGATAGCTCGATATGTAGGAATAAGTTTATTTGATTAAAAATTAGAAAAGGAGTTTAAAATGAAAACTGCATCATCGACAATTAAAAATGTAATTGAAAATTTTACATAAAAAACAAAAGACAAACGAAAAAGAATAAAAAAGTAAAAAAGACGTGCAGCGAGCAAGGAGTTGGCCTGTACTGGCCAGCGCTCGCCGCAACAGGGACAAGGGCAAGATGATGATGATGGCGGTGTTAGATATAAAGCTACGTCTTTAGAATGTTTCGATACGCGGACATAATAGGGTGCAGCAAGAGAGGTAAACTGATTTTGTTTAGTATCCCGTTTGTGTAGTTCACCGCTACGTAATCTACATCTACATCTACACTATTATATGAAACAATAACGCTTTTTATGTTTGTCCCTATATATGCTTGAATCTATAAAACTACACAACGGATTTTGATGTGATTTTTTAATAGATAGATAGATTGATAGAGGAAGGTTTTTATGCATAATACACTAGCGACCCGCCCTGGCATCGGGTACAATGTTGATACTAAATACACTACACTAAACGTTGATTTTAACAGCCATACTAATAACAATTGCACCCGTGCGAAGGCGGGGCGGGTCGCTAATTTACTATAAAAAGGGGGTAAAGTTGGTTTCATTTGAATTAACAAGGCATTTCCGTAAATGGAACACCGCGGATTTCCGCTGTTGTACTTTTTAACTGAACACAATATTTAGGTAACACTGAAGGAGTATTGCAAGATTTACGCTAAAAATATTGTATTTACGTTTCAATAATTTAAAGAAGATGTCAATATAATCTAAATGAATTTTCTTAATGTTAGAATAAACAAAAAAGCAACTTATTAGAAAGGAGCGACCCCGCCCCGGCTTCGCACGGGTGCAAATCGGTATAATGCTGATACTAAAAAGTGTTAATTTACGACATCATGTTAAAAACCTCTAAATTATCAGTGTTACCCTACTATATTGTGAATGTATTATACATGAAAACCTTCCTTATGAATCACTCTATCTATTAAAAAAACCGCATCAAAGTCCGTTGCGTAGTTTTAAAGATTCAAGCATATATATCAACAAAAAAGCGTTATTGTTATATACTATGTAAGGATTATTCAGTTTGAGTTTACTCAGGGTCCTAAGAATATCATTATAACTCTGTCCTTGTCTCGACAGGGTTTGCACAGTTATGTGCTCCATACTACTCTCAGCCCGAATATCGGAATACACATCTTTCCTTTAGCATGGCCTCAACCACATCCATTCATGCTTTCTTTGGACTTCCTCTATCTTTGTATCCACATTCATTCTCATGACATTACAGGGTCTAATAAAGTTTATTGTTGATTTAAAATTACGACTTAAATAAATTATACCGTGCAAAATTCCAGACATTTGTATCTACGCATATTGTCATCTCTATTTTATCAAAGAGAATGAAAGAGATAACGATATAATACAAGTGCTTTGGGTGTCGAAGAGTTAGACTATTTTAAGTTGATCGTTATTTTGTTAAAATAAAAACGTCCCTCGCGTCTGGAGAACGGTCGACATATTTCCCGAACGTCCGCTTTATGGGATCAGTTGTGTTTAGTGATGTGCCTAGATTTATACATCAATATATCGATATCGATTATATTTAATAGCATATTCATTTAATAGTTATTTTATTTTTGAGAGTAATACCGGGATATTGCATGAGACACTATAAAATTCAACGTAGTTGAGACAGATTGAAGATCGTTCTTAAATAGACAAGGTGACAACGAAAAGAGTTTAGGATAAAAAGTGTCCACAGAAAAATTAAATTTGTCGACATGAGATGTTCTTACAACCTATTACAATTGGCATAAACAAAAACTCAAAAGTTGTTGAAATTTCTTACAATAAAATTTGCATAGAGTAAATAAATTATAGAAATAAAAGGAGAACGATAGACGAAAGCCAAATAAAGTATAGATGGATAGTGTAAAAGCAGATATGCTTAAAACAGTGGTAGAGGCAGCTTTAACATCTTCGCACGAATTGGTCGGTTCGCCCGCTGACACACGCACAGAAGACAGGCGTCAAATGGTAGATTCCTCCGTAGATTAAGGGTAAGCAACGCATTTGAAATTGCTGATGTTTATGGGCAGCGGTCGTTTTTCTATTTCAGCGAATCCAGATGGTCACTTGCACGTTTGCCACTTTATAATTTAAAAAAAAAATAGGTTAAGAAAGTAAAAGTATTTTTTTGGTATCTACATCTAAACAAATAATAACTACGTCGAATCAAAATCATATTTACTGTCCATCAACACATCACGTCTTGTAAAGTAGGTCGTAGTATTTGGCACGAGATTTTGATCAGTTGCGTATGATTTGTTGATAGATTTGTGGAAGCGTATCGTCTGTTATGGCTACGTCAAGATATTTAGGTGATGTCTCATAGAAATGATTATGCAATTAATATAGTTATAATTATAGAGTACTTTCATGTAATACGCGCCAATCGTAAAGTTGCGAAAACCATAGTTTCTATTGCCAATTAGGGAATATAGTTTAATTAGTGAAAAATAATGAATACTGTTTTTTTTTACTTATAATAGGTTAATTAAACTAACTTTAATAGTTTTAGAGTCAGCTTTAACATCTTCGCACGAACTGGTCGGTAGGCCCGGTGAAATACCACGACCACACAGAAGACAGGCGTCAAATGGAAGCTATTCCGTGAACAGTTCGGCGAGGGTGGTGCCGGAGGCTTAATTTTAGTCCACTTTCTTTTGTCTTCCATATAAGGAAATTATGGAAAAGGGAAATGAATTGGCGGGGAACGAGACTCATAGGTAAGCGGTATTATCCTCTTGCTGTGCGTCTCCTCCTCCGTAGATTAAGGGTAGGCAACGCATCTGCAATTGCAGCTGTTTATGGGCAGCGGTCGCTTCGGATTTGTCACCGAATCCTGGTGGCCACTTGCTCGTTTGCCACTTTGTATTATAAAAAAACTAAACCATTTTATGGTCTAGCTATCGCCTGCGAATACATCCGCTTCATAATTATAACTTACTCATTATTCCCACTTTAGATTTTAAAAGTAATTATTAATTTTTTTACCAATAACGGTGTTTCAAAATAAATATGTATGCAATTTCATCAATATTTAGTAGTAATAATTCATTATACACAATTATCGATAAGTACAAATATCGATGCACTTACATCACTAGAACTTTCTCCCGCACGCGTCTCTATTTATAATCAAGGCAAAGACCTTTGCAGCGCATTATTCACAATTTGTATGTACTCGAACAAAGCTTTTGTTTAATATTACTTCGTACGCAAATTCATTGCTTTGTTTAAATGCTAGAAACCACGGTGTGTAAAGCCTTGTACGCACTAGGATAGTATTTTAGTCGAGTAGCAAGTAGCAAGTATTCCGAACAAAGGATTTAAAAATCTATTCTACTAAAATGTTGCTATTCGGACACGTTTAGTTATTAAATTACTACCCTTGTGCGTAGGTTTAGGCTTAAACGAGTCCAAACAGTAGTAAATCCTTTGTTCGGTTAAATGCTACTTGCTATTCGAATAAATACTATCCTGGTGCGAACAAGGGTTAATGGACTATAGATAACTAGCGGTCGCCCGCGACTTCGTCACCATGGAACCTTTATAACATAAAGAAGAACTTTAAGAAGTAATAGAAACCCATATGCGATGCAATTTTTATGCAATTCTGACAAATGAATCACGTTGCTCGATACAAACTTTGGACCCCCATTTCAGAACCTTAGAGGTCGAATTTCTTAAAATCCTTTCTTAGTGCACATCTACGTAGTAACAGTAACCTCTATACAACATTTCAAATCTCTAGACCCAGTAGTTTAGGCTGTGCGTTGATTTTAAGAATTCCGTCTACTCGTTCTATACTAATACTAATATTATAAAGAGAGAAACTTTGTATTTTTGTATGTATTGAAATAACTCAAGATCTATAGGGCCGATTTCAAAATTTCTTTCACCATTAGAAAGCTACATTATCCCCGGGTAACATAGGTTATGTAATTTAATTCCATGCGGACGAAGTCGCGCACAACAGCTAGTTATATGTATATAAATAAACATCAAAAATATTCAACATTTTTATTATCATGACGTTATTAATTCCTCTTTGAAATGGACAGTAAACATCACTAAGAATTTCAGCCATAAAACAACATCCGACGCCCACTGCGTTTTGCAAGACGGGTTTTTCTATAATACCAAAGCTTACCGATTTAAAATTCATATGAGCTTAATTCCATAGCTTTAAGAGTGAAGTAAATTGATAATTTTATAAAACGCATTTAAATTTGCCAATATTAATTGATGCACGTAAAACGGAACGTGATCTGTTGTATTTTTAATTCCAAGATGGCGGATTTTATCGCACATGCGTGTGACTTTGAACTTCAAAAATAATTGAACATTGGTAACTATTTAACGTTAAAGGCGTACACTGCTATCAATTTCAACGATGAATGTAAAGATATATTATACTGTAGATGGAACACTCGAAGCCTAAAAGTGAGGCATTTTCTTTGACCTCCGGAGGTCAAACGTAAGGATATTTCCCTTAGTGTTAACCTCTAAATTACATTTGCCGACATAAAAAGTCGACCGAATGTAAGCTACTTTCTCAAATTTAAATTATATTTCATAGTATTTACTAAAGTTTAATACTGTAAATTATAGAGACATTTTTAAATCGCTAATTAAAATTGTATAACAACCATAAAACAAAAATAGTCTTTGTTAAAAATTGTTTGGATTTAAATTGTTTTAAATAAAATAATAATAATTAAAAACGATAATTAACGTTTTAATGAATGTTTTAGTTTATTCTATATAATATCTCTTTGGATGAATGATTAATTGGTGACTAAGGGAGACGCTTAGTGTAGATTTTAGTATAAGAAATCTAAGGGAATATAGAGCTATTTAAGAACACTAAATGCAGTAGTTTGTCTTCATTGTAAAATAATTAAACATAAAGGAACTAAGAACCACTTTTTTATACTTCAATTTAGTACTAAAATCAAAATAATTTACTTTCAAAATTAATTCATTCAACGCATTGTTTTCAAACGACGAAAAAGGTTTATAATTAGACGTTCCCCAAATAGTATATCCTTTCTTCCACATTCTCAACGAGGACACATCAATCTCTTTACCTGTCTCACAACGGATGTCTTTGTAATAAACTAGCTGTTGTGCGCGACTTCGTCTGTGTGGAATTAAATAATATAGCTTATGTTACTCGGGGATTATGTAGCTTTCCAATGGTGATAGAATTTTTGAAATCGACCCAGTAGTTCTTGAGTTATTTCAATACAAACAAAAAAAAAGTTTCTGTCTTTATAATATTAGTATAGAAATGGCGTATTGGAAAAAGTATTTTTATTTTTCAGTAAGCAAATCTACTGCAGCTTTAACAAGCATTGATTTTAATATTAAATTGATCAATCTTCAGTCATCATCTAGGTATATCTTAACCATATCTGGTCCTTCGAGCCGGACAAATTATATTACAAACTAACTGTTGCTCTCCACTTTGCTGGCGCGGAATTAAAATAAATAGCCTATTTAATAGTGATAATGTAGCTTTCAAATAGTAAAAGAATTTAAAAAATCCACCTACTAGATTTTAAGTTATTTCATTACAAACCAAAACATACAATTTTACTCTTTATTATATTATGAGGGACGACAATATGTTTCTGTACGTGTTTCGCCAAATACCCATTAAAATTCTATCTAGAAACGTTTCTATTTCAATATCACGGCCAGGATCATATTTATTATGGAGTCGGGATTATTTCGTATTGGCAGACGTTTGGCACAATTCCAGAATTGACTGTATCCAATATTAACCATTATATTCATTGATTTATCCATTGGATACGCACTTGATGTCTGGTAGTAATGGGTTTATATTGTTATAGTAATATTCAAACTTAATGACTTGCACGTAGGGTTTGCAATCCCGCACTGCGGGATCTCGCAGCTAAGTCCGGATTACGCGTGTGTATGTTTCAGCCGGTGTAAAATTATTCAAATTATGGGTTTAATTTACTCATGGTCGTGTTCACCAACAATCTCTAAATTGTAGGTAACCCTTGACGCATTTTAAATGTCACCTAACACTACTTTCGTTTTCACCAACAGTTAAATGTCACTTTAGACCGCAATGGATCCGTTAGATTTAGGGAGACTCTTAAGCAAAATGACACCTATCTAAAATTACTTTAGGAGTTGGTTGGTGAAAACAGGCAACAGACACCTACTATAAAAAGGACTTGACCTTAAAACTATTGTTTTTATCTGAATTGCACAACTTGAATCGTTTTCGCGCAAATTGGTACACTGCAAAATCTTAGCCGGTGAAAACAAAGTATTTTATTTTATTGCAGGTACGGCAATCTATTATCTATATACCCAACAAATATAAAGACAGAAAAAGTGTTTTTCCTGACTGCATACAGTGTTGGTCATATATTACCCAAAATTATGCGGGATCCCGCAGTGCGGGATTGCAATCCCTACTTGCACGATTTGGACACAACCGATTCCTGACACTTGAAGATTTTTTCGCGTTCCCTTACCCGAAATGAGTCGTCCTAATTTCTTTACAGTAAAACGGGCAAGCAGCATATTTAGATAGTAGGGAAAAGACATCATGTTTTAATATTGCTGGATCGTATCACTAAATGGATACAAGATGATGCAGAAAGAGGATACATCCCAGTTTCTATACGTCCCCGTCACCACTGAGTCATAATAATAGGATAGGGAGAGACACACTCTTCAGAAGTATTACGGAAATTCTTCCACTCTAAAGTTTGAATCTTTTAATACGTTTTCTTGAATACGACCTCGGCTCTAATTTTGATAGCAAGGATATTTTTCACGTATAAAATAAACTCAATTTTATTACTTTCACTATTTTTCTGTAGTTTGAATTAAAATTGCTCGTATTTTGTTTTAATATCTAAATTATTTCACCCACAGGCAACTTAGATTACAATAATATTGTAGTTTCTATATACCTATAGTAATGTATAATCTTTAATATATATAAATCTCGTGTCACAATGTTTGTCCTCAATGGACTCCTAAACCACTTAACCGATCACAATAAAATTCGCACACCATGTGCAGTTCGATCCAACTTATAGAATAGTTTAAATCTCAAATTATAGCCGCAACTAGCGACCCGCCCCGGCTTCGCACGGGTGCAATACTGATACTAAATACACTACAGAAAAACTGTGAACACTGTATATAACAGCCATACTAACAATAATTGAACCCGTGCGAAGCCGGGGCGGGTCACTAGTAAGTATAATATAATTTGTACAATAAGTAGTAAATGTATAATAAGTAATGTATCCAATTTGACGTTCCTTTGTTGCGCTATTAGGCATTAAATTGAAGAAATGAATTATTATGCGAGCAAGAAACATTTTCTATGTCTTTTATGAATATATTAAAGGAAAGTGCAATGTAGTAAATATATTAGCATAATGTTTCGTGTCATTGTAAATTCAATTATACATGCGAACATGTTTTTAAAATAGTGATGTGCCATTTACCGTTTTTTGAATTATTACCGATTGGCATTTTTTTATTAACAGAGATTTACGATCAATTATAATAAATTACATAATATATTAATATCAAAAGGTTATAAACTTTCTCTAAGGACCTCATTTGCTAACCAGTTTGAACATTTCATTTTAATTAAAAGTCTAAAAGTTTGAAGTTAGGGTTCCGTTTATATGTGGTTTTTGTGAAAGATGATAAGTCAGTCAGGACTAAGTTGACGAAAGATATATTTGAAAAATAACTTAAAAACTTCATCATCATCTGAGGCACCACAGCCGTGGGTGTGCCTGGTCCATTAAGTTTCTCCAATTTGCTCTACTTAAAACTAATTGAACCGATTTTGAAAATCCTTACCATTTTAAAGTTACATTATTACTGAGTAAAATGGCTTATATTATTAATTCCGCGCGGAACAAGTCACAGGCAACAGCTAGCACAGTCGAAGTTGGATGAGAGTCCAAGGGATCGCGATATTTGCCTCGCTTTTAGAGGTTTCTCTCTAATCCGAGTATCTCATGGAGGTAGCTCGTCGGGTCCAAAGAATGACTCGATTATGGAGGTTTCCCGCTTATCAAGGCTTGGCTGTATTTAAAAAAAGAACAATAATATGTTTTTCCACATATTTCGGAGTTTTTTTTTTATATTATTAAATGGCAAACGAGCAAGCGGCCACCTTGATTCACTGAAATAGCGAAGCGACAGCTGCCCATAGACATCTGCAATTGCAGATTCGTTGCCAACCCTTAATCTATGGAGGAGGAGACGCACAGCAAGAGGATAATTCCTCTCCCTATGCGTCCCCTCGCGCGGAAAAATCCACTTTCCTTTCCCATCCTTCCTTATTGGAAAAGGATAGGAAGAGAAAGTGGATTAAAATGGCCTCCGGCACCACACTCGTCTGACGAAACACGGAATAGCTTCCATTTGACGCCTGTCTTCTGTATGGTCGTGGTATTTCACCGGGCGAGCCGGACAATTCGTGCGAAGATCTTAAAGCGGGCTCTACCACTGTTAAAATGTCGCAGTGCAAATTCGTGCTAATATGAGAAGATTCAAATCATTTCGTGCAATAGATCGAGAAAGTATATCATGTAAGAGCGTAAATTCTTTGAAAGGAAAATTATATTATCATAATATTAGCATAAACATTTCAATAAAACGATACAGTTTATTGTAAAAAGAAAACACGAGGTTGTGTGCACTTGCAATTTCAAAGACGAAACGTTTCACCACAGACTAACTAACTAACTAAAAACTAACTAGGGTGATACGATGACCCGAAGTGGGCTTTGGCCTCCAATGAGGAATCTCTCCAAACTTGTCGATCCCGCGCCATCCTAACACAATCGCGGACGTGAGAAACTGCATGATGTAATTGTTAAAGCTTTCGTGAGACATTATTATATTTTATTTATTTAAAACAGCTAAAAACTCACGTACCGCGACCAACGAAGAATAAGCACTCGCCCTGATGATGGACTCCCGAAGAGTTTGAAACTAGTCGGTACAGATCACCGAAAATTACACGTGAGTGTTTAGCCGTTTTAAATAAATAAAGTATAAACTGCATGATGGTATGGTTTAAAACAAAGAGATATTATACATAGAGGTAGCACTCCATACTAATTTGACGTTAAAAAGCGTGCCAAGAAAGAATTTTTTTTTTAAAAAAAACTTGCCAGTATCATGAAGAAAATTTCCAAGTTTGGGAAATTGTGTGATTTTTTTACATTTTTAAAATAAACAGTAGAATAAACTAAAACATTTATTAAAACGTTAATTATCGTTTTTCATTATTATTATTTTATTTAAAACAATTTAAATCCAAACAATTTTTAACAAAGACCATTTTTGTTTTATGGTTGTTATAAATTTTTAATTAGCGTTTTAAAAATGTTTCTATTAATTATTATATTAAACTTTAGTAAATACTATGAAATACAATTTAAATTTAAGAAAAGAGGTTACACTCGGTCGACTTTTTATGTCGGCAAATGTAATTTAGAGGTTAACACTTAGGGAGATTTCCCTACATTGGACCTCCGGAGGTCAAAGAAAATGCCTCACTTTTAGGTATCAAGTGTTCCATCTACAGTATAATATATCTTTGGATGGTATGGTTTAAAAGTTGTAAATTCCAAAACACTATCGAACACATACTATATAACTTGGATAAACGAGAACTGGGTCAGTGTGAAACCTCTATACGCTGGAGTCGAGTTATGGTTACGAGGGACGATTTCCATAGGCGAAAGACTCGGATTAGAAACCTCTAAAAGCGAGATTAATATTACGATCCTTTACACTCTCGGTTATCCAAGTACGACTGTATTTATTCTCACACAACGAAATATACAGCTTTTTTTTACTTTATCATTGCATTTTCACAAAATATAAAATATCGTATTGGCCGCCATATTTGTGTTCCGTTGTTTAAAGAAAATTCGGCATCTTTGTTCATTTTTTTATCGAAATTATTATACGGAACCTAAAAGAATTAGCATTTGAACGATTTCAAATTCAAATTATAATGCCGACTATAAACATTTTAATATTCAAATTGATTATAAAATCAATCGGCTAATAAAAAAATGAGGTTATTGTTCAAAGCGCATAGCGAATTCGAATTTGCAAAGATATGGAAATAAGAAATGATTTAATGCAATTTTGTTTAGCTATTAAATTATTCCTGTATAAACTGTTAAACTTATTAAATTAAAGTGCTATTGTAAATAAAATTATATATTAAATAATCCTTGAAAAGCACTCAAATTGAATTTACCTTGTACGAGATAAAAAAAACCAACAAAACATCGATACTATATTCGATATAATTTCTACTTTTATTGGTAACATTTTATTGTAGCTAATTAAAATCGAATTATTTCATTTAATTAAATAAATAATCCAATTTTTATGTATATTTGATTTCTAACTTACTTGATTACATAAAATCCCACATTAAATATATTTTCTATTATAATACAGTAAAAATATTTTCAATCACATGTTATTGTTTTGTAAACACCACATTATCCGAGTTACGACGCCATTTTTTATATTTCGCGCCGAAATAACTGTCAAACTTTTTTTTTAAAACGCAGACAAACGTCCGCGCGTCATTCGGCTTTCGAAAGACTGTTGAGTTTCAGATTACTGAATTGTAAATAGAAAACTTATTTGCGGTGTGACTGTTGCGTTTCGCGGTTGGTTGGTCGAGGTGCTGAGTGACTCAGTGGAGCAAGGGGATGAATAATATTAGTTTCTTTTTAATACGTCTGGAAAGTTCGTCGATCTTTCGATGACTCAAAAATTATTATATTAAAACGTAATAGAGATTATAGACATAATAATGCTGGCTTAATATGAATTTATTATTTAAAAAGTTAAAATTTAAAAGTCCTCCGCATTCCACAAGCAACGATTTCCACCAAGTGGCTTCTGGTCCACTTGGCCATATCACATCACCAGCTCAGTTTACGTCCCCACTGAGGGGCTCGGAGCCTATCCTAAGGGGGTGATTAGGCCATAGTCAACCACGCTGGCCCAGTGCGGGTCGACTTCACATATAATCTTTGAATTTATTCGCAAATATGTGCAGATTGCATCACGATGTTTTCCTTCACCTAATAGCGTCGGGTAGATATGTAGATATGAAATTAGAAACACGAAAAAACACATTGGTACATGGTAACTCGGTCCTATGACGTACACCAATTCTTCTTTTAATTTCCAACAATGAAATTTGTTTGGTTATGTTTTTGAATTTATATCGTGGGTTGCATCCCGTAGCAAAGTTTTTATTTTAATCTTTATTACAGTATTGTATTATCTGTAATTAAATGCATTCCGAAAGCATAAACTCATTACAACATATAAAAAATCGTTTATTACAAATCTATCTTTCCCAATAGATGTAACGGTAGTTTATAGATAACAATTCATAATAAAGATTAAAAAACCGATACCGTACATTTTACCGGTTTTATTAAACCTGTATCACCACACTAATATGTAAGAGAGCGAGACGACTGTATTTAGAATGTTTGTTGTTTTTCTAACCCACTAGGATGGCCATGTCGTACTGACGAAATATTCGATCCTTAAATCTATACAAACATTATTTAAATTATGTCAAAGACCCTTTAAACATTGGATCACGTTTTTGCTACTGCTTTCTACAGATATTTTCCAATTTTCTCAATGAAATGAATGTTTTAAGAAAAAGTAACTATGTGTTTGCTAATGATTATAGTCAAATGTGTTTTAATCTATCTATTTTTTGGTTAAAAGTAGCCGATATTTTACCCTGTGGCTTCATTAGAACGATGTCACGCAAAAAAGGGAAGAACGCCGAAGCAGAATCTCCCGGTTTTATAGCGAGCTCGGTGTAATGAAGCCATAGGATTATAGGTACTGACCTATTGACTAAATATTTAATCCTTATCCTTATCCTTATCCTTATCCTTATCCTTGTCCTTATATATGCTTGAATCTTTAAAACTACGCAACGGATTTTGATGCGGTTTTTTTAATAGATATAGTGATTCATAAGGAAGGTTTTTATGTATAATACATTCACAATATAGTAGAGTAACACTGATCATTTAGAAGTTTTTAATATTATGTCGTAAATTAACACATTTTTAGCGCTTACATTGCAACCGCTGCAGTATTTAGTATCAGCATTATACCGATTCGTACCCGAGCGAAGCCGGGCGGGTCGCTACTTTAAAATAAAAAATGTGTATGGTCACACTACAAAGATGTCAGTAAAAGTAGCGAACCTTTGTAACACTAATTAATTATTATTGATGTATTCGGAAAATTCTAACATCATTGTACTTTATTTGATTAAAATACTTACGTAACAACTAATGAAAAAACATATTTAAAAACTAGCGACCTTCTCCGGCTTCGCACGGGTGCAAAACTGCTACTAAATACACTACAGAAAAACTGTGAACATGTTATACAACAGCCATACTATCAATAATTGAACCCGTGCGAAGCCGGGGCGGGTCGCTAGTTATATATATAACCCTTCCTTATGAATCACTCTATGTATTAAAAAAAAGCGCATCAAAATCCGTTGCGTAGTTTTAAAGATTCAAGCATATATAGGGACAAACATATATATTTTTTTGTGACTGAGTTGCCACTGTTTGCCTTGAGGAGGCATTTACAGCTACACCTGGCTTGAGGTGGCAGGGCGCTGATGGCGCTTAGCCTAAAACTCGTTTAAGAGTAAAGGACAAACATAAAAAGCGTTATTGTTTTATACTATGTAAGGATAAGGATATATATTTCTAAAAATTCAAGTGACACAATTTCTCGCAGTCTTTTTTGGTAAAATATTTTGATAACAAAATTAAATAGATAATGAAGGTGTTATGTTTTTTTTTTATTGCTAATCCTTTACGTGAAACTGATTTATCTATTTCAAGTAATTTTAATGATAAATAAAGGAAACGATAACACGCCAGCCACGTTTAGTGAAACCACGAAATATATGAACTTAACTTCGCAGCGAAACTAGGTCTAAAACACCTTGTACAAGGCTCGCATAAAATGCTATGATATAACGTAACTAGTATGGATAAGCCACGTGCCGCAGGAATGAAAAGAATAGGAATATCGTTGCCACATTGTGTTAATTGTAAATTCAAATTTTTATATTATTGTTGCGGCACATAACCAGTTGCGAACTAGTGACATTTCGGCGCGATAGTGCACTTCACTAATCCGCCATCTTTCTTTTCTTTTTGGAACGCGGCCGTGTCTTCCCTTCCTTCTTCCTTTCCTCCCCATCTTACTAGCAATACGTAAAAGTAAACCAGTGAAAAGTACATCAAAGGTTTATCCATTTAAACACACATTTATTGCTTTCCAGCCTATGCTTAGCCTTGTCAAAGATAATGTAAATATGCGTACTGATTCGATACGCGATGTAATTTTATATGGTGAGCGTAACAACATTCTCTCGTAACACTATTTGCTGACAGGAATCCGTTACTGTAACTTGTTACAATACAAATGTTAGTCAGCACCTTTATATTCTCTTTGACAATTCGCTACAGTTAAATTGATACAAGTCTCAGTACGCTCGAAGCTCTTCATCATTCTGCCCTTGTTCCTATGGAGAGACCTCACAGTATTTACCACTCCATGCTACCCTATCAGCCGTCATTTCCGAGTTCAAACCTTATTCACACAGTTACAATCTTTTTTTATTTAAAACGGCTAAAAACACACGTGTAATTTTCGTTGAACGGTACCGACTAGTTTCGAACTCTTCGGGAGTCCATCATCGTTTTAGCCGTTTTAAATAAATAAAGTATAAAAATGTCTCACGAAAGTTTTAACAATTTAACAGTTACAATCTATTATAAAAGTTAAATCATAAAATTATTGTACCAAGTCCGTAGTATATGTGTTTATTAATAATATCTTATCGGAAAGACAGATATTGATTTTAAGCGACGATACAAAGTTATACATTTAGATTGTGTTTAGTGTTTGTACTGAAAACATTTAGTAACCGACTTCTATAATGTCTGATGGGAACAGTGGTGTTCAGGTAAGTCTTTTTTATACAGGAGAATCGTCCCTCCGCACGCACTTTCCTCGACTCCCTCCAAGTTATCCTACCATATCGTTCTATAAGGGAAGGGCAAACGAAAACAGGCACAACTAAATCAATTGGTCCGACGCCCATGGACCAAATCAGAGGAACCACAGATGTGTTGCCTTTGAGGGAGGAGTACGCTCTTTTCTTGAAGGCCTCTAAGTCGTAATTTTCGTCACCTTATTAAAATACTAAATAGTATTGAATTCTAATTCTACGAGTAATGGGGGATGACTTATTTCCGCATATGGCACTACAAATATAGAGATAAATGCAGTGGCGGATTAAATGTCCAGAGCGTCCTAGGCAATTACTTTTTTCGCGCCCCTGTACCGGCGTCTACGTTTACGAGTGTATCGATGCTTGCAATATAATCTTTTGTATATTTAGATTATAGATCAGTGTTCAGTTCTTAATCGTCGATATACAATATTATTTTCTCTATTTATTTAAAAATTCTGAGCTCGCCTGCCCCTTGTAACTACGCGCCCCTAGGCACGTGTCTAGTTTGCCTTTGGGATGATCCGCCTCTGGATATATGTCATTGTTATTTACGTGCTGTTTTTTATCTTCTAAAGATTTAGGTATCTCTATCTGTATATATAAAAGACGATTAATTCTAATGATATTACAGGGCACAGATGGCAGCCGTGGTGGATTACACGTAGCCGGTGGCAACTATGGTGGTGGTGTACACACTGTCGACAATAGTGGATACGGCGGTGTACATACAGTCGACAATAGTGGATACGGCGGTGTACATACAGTCGACAATAGTGGATACGGCGGTGTACATACTGTCGACAATAGTGGATACGGCGGTGTACACACGGTCGACAATAGTGGATACGGCGGTGTACATACTGTTGACAATAGTGGTGATGGTGGCGTACACGTGGTCGACGACAGCGGTGACGGAGGTGTCCATGTTGTGGACGGAGGTGGTGGACACCTCAGGTCGCACAGCGCTCAAGTTACTTCGGGCGATGGCGATGGGGAGCTAAATATTGCACCGGATTCCGGTTTCTATGTGCAACATGAATGATGGACTCATTTTTGTTAGAGGTAAATCAAAGCATACTAAAACTAAAAATATTCGTTTATATTTAGAATAATAATTTTGTTTAATTTTTTTTACTAACTCTTTACTAACCTATTTTTCTTATTTTCAGGAATAAATGGCGGGAGAATGAATGTCATAATATTTATCAAAAAAATATTTAAAACAATAAAGATTATTTACAACAAACAATGTATTATTGTGATGGTTATATCTCTTTGAGAAGTTACTTATTTATTTAAAAAAAAAACTGTTACAAAATTATAAACATAAAAAAATAGGATAAAGAAACAGTTCATAATGTGACAATTAGATTGGTTCATGCATCTTTTCGGAATTAGATACATTGATTTATTGGGATCCAGGGTATTAACGGACTCACCAATAACTAAAGAAGTCTTGTAACTCCATACAATCAACCTCCTTTCTCGGCTCAGCCTGCATTTCGTCCGCAATACCAGAGTCCACGTCCTCTTCACTTGAGTCTGTCTCAATATCCGAACGGACACCACTCATTTTGAAGTTTTATTTAAATTTAATCACTCAATAAATGTTTGGCTTTACGATTTAGGAGCCTTTGACTTTCTTTTTTTTTGCAATCTGGCTGTAGGGTTCAAAAGCCCTTGGACTTTTTAACTTTAAAAAGAAAGTAACTA
Organism: Papilio dardanus tibullus; assembly: GCA_013186455.1. Classification (NCBI taxonomy): domain Eukaryota; kingdom Metazoa; phylum Arthropoda; class Insecta; order Lepidoptera; family Papilionidae; genus Papilio; species Papilio dardanus. The sequence goes on along the minus strand of QDHC01003331.1, from coordinate 70,548 downwards.
GTGTTGTCACTATAAAACAGTTTATTGTTTTTCCGTTTATGGTTGCAAAATATATTATGTCTAATTTTGCCGCGAATTTCAAAAATCATATGATATATAAAATGAACAATAAGAAGTATACGAAAATATACAAAAGTAAAGATATTTTACATATTTCTTATTTGATTTTATATTCTGAATTGAGTATGAATAAACGAAATACAATACCTAATCAAAATAATTGGTAAGTTTTGGCGGTGCTTTCGTTAGCTGACATTTAGCTCGATGTTGCCAGCCAAAGCATTCGCCCGAGTATCGGGAGCAGGTATTTATAATGTACTAGTTATTTTTGGGTCGATCAAATCGATAAATCACTTCCTGGTTATAAATCATAAAAGGTTTTTCATAATAACATACAAGTCAACAATAAGTGTATTAGTACTTTGTATTTGAAAATGTCCAAACGAAGGAACATATTTAGTTAGTCAGAGTTAATGTAAAGAGTGCTAGACGTCTTTACTTTTTTGTGGTCGAGGCCTGTCTTTAGTTAGAAATGACTACGGGTCTATCAACTCCCCTAGGTCTGGTAGCAGCTCCCGTGCGTTCCTTTGAAGATTCCTGGACCCTCGCATACATGACGAGGGAGTTTTAGTAAGTAAAAATAAACATTGCCAGCTATAAAAAGTTCTTGTTGATAATGGTTTTGTTTTGTGTATGGCAATGATGGATTAGTTTTGGCAAACCTTCTTAGGATTAAGAAGGATTAGAAGAAAGGTTTGCAAATGAATAAACGAATCCAATGCAACTAACCTAACCTTATCCTATTAACGTCCGTAAATTGCTGAGTCACCGATCAACATTTTAAAACGTACCTAGAGTCAGAAGTCACAAGAACACTGATTTAGTTACCTAATTATGAACACAAAACTATATTTATATGTCCTTGTTACGAAATTACTGGCTTAAAAATATACAAATAATAATTACTAATTTAGCAGCGTGCCAAGCGTGTCATTGTAAATAGGGCATATTTTTTTAGTAAAATAACAATTAGACAAAAGCGATTTGAACAGCCATCTAACTCTTAATATTTTTACGTGATACTCATATTTAAGACGATTTATCTTAGCTTTTTAAGTCTCAGTAAATGTCGTTATTCTCGATATTTTATAGATAAATTATTTACATAAAATAATTAACTGCAACCAAAGACAATCATTTAAATTAAACGTTGTTTTTAAATACTTACAAATCAACGCCATCTTTTGGGCTGTGCACAAAACAAAGCACTAACTTTTACAACTTTTTTTAGTTCACATTTATGTGCGTAATTACAGTGAAGTTTAATTAATAAAGAAAATAATAATCCACGTGCGATTGGTTTAAAGTTGGAACACGATTTGTTAGAATATTAGAAAATAGATTAAAATTATAAATAATTATTATTTTAATAATGTCATTGTCTATTGTTCAATAATGGCTTACGTCATATGTTGAAATAAGAAGTTATTTCAAGGAACATAATCAAATAGATTTATTTACGGAAGGCGAATAAAGTATTCAAAATAACTATTGTTTTCTCTGTACAAGTAAATGTGAGAAATATCTTGTACAAGTATGTTAAAGAAAGTGGCAAAATGGACCGCTAATTATGACAGAAATATTAAATTGAACCATTCCTTCATAAAAAGTCCTATTTATCTTCATAAACCGTTATAAATAAATATCGTAATTTGTTTACCAGTGACAACACTAGTTTTTTTTTATACACTAATGCACTTGTCAAAAGCAATTTATTTTTAAACACATTGAACACTTTCTATTAATAACACTGGCCACTGATTTTTTAACTTTTTGGACTAAATAGTTTTTTTAAATTGCGCGGGGACGTTGTTTTGTTTGCAGACGAAGACAAACTAAATGCGTTTTATTCGCACAACATTTACTATTCGGAACAAGGAATATATGGAGCTGTGTAAATTAATTTTGTAGTGCCTCACTCTAAGTACTTTAATGATCATTTAACTAGTCGCTTAGTACAGACTTTCAAACTTCTACATCTACAGTAATTAAAACCGTATTCGTAGTTAAACATTTATGTTATTTTTTATGGTACAGTCAGCTTCAATAGTATCGTAACATCTAAAGTGCCCAAAAATATAGGAACACCGAAAGTCATCAAAAATATCTGTACAACCAAAGCTTTCTAATTAATCAAAGCACCCACACTGCCCAAAAACATCGCAACATTCATAGCGCCAAATATATGAGAGCATTCAAAGAGCCATAATTATAGCAACTGTCACAACGCCAATGGTATCGAAGCTTCCAAAGTGTCCAAAAATATCGGAACATTAAATGAAATTGAACTCTGTCTCTATACGTTTGAGATACAATTTAGAATAGCCAGCTTACGTTAAAGAAACATACGTCAAAATCATTTGAAGCTTTGATTAGAAATATTTCTCTACTATCTATTGTGACCATAGAATTTTGTATATCTAGAAGTAACACTCCATAAAAGTTTTATAGCAAAAAACATGCCAATTTGCAAATATCAAAAGTGCAGATCTTTGCGAGTATCATGTACATTTTTCCCCAGTTTGAGAAAATATAGTGTAATCACAATAAAAAAACGAAAACATTTAATAAACGGTTTATTATTAATTATAATTATTTAAAATAGATTAAATCCAAACCATTTTACCAACCACAATATTGTGCTTTATTGTTATTATAAAATTATTAATGAATGTTGTAACATTGGTTCGATTAATCATTATTTTGTTATTTAGTAAATACTTAAAAATAAAATACGAGAAAAAAGGTTACATTCTATCTAGTTTTATTTCAGCATTATAATGTAAATGACAACACTAGGGAAGTTTTCTCCAAAAACAGGCCCACTATTGTAGACTTCGAATGCTCCATCTATAGGTATAATATATCTATGATTATGACTTTACATGGCTGATGACAGATACCGAACAAGTAGGTACAAATTTTAAGTTGTCAAAGTGTATGCCAATTTGGTGTATTGACCTTACTACGTTTTTCGCAGATATAAGTAAGTAAGAGATGCCGGTTCGATACCCTCGCTACTCCAATTCTTTTTTTTTTCTTATTTTTAGGATTTTTAATTTTGTGATACGCTCGTTACTTCCTGACCAGATATTAATTAATGTAATTACCAAAGATTGTATTATTATATTAATATATTATTTGATTTGTGAAAAATGTTATTTAATGAAAATTAAAAAAGAAGTACTTATTATTAATAATCTTATAATAATTATCATTTCTTTGTGAGATAAATCAACAACACAAAAAGAGGAGCATCCCCATATATTTTACTTAAAATAAACCAATACAATATAAAGTTACGGTTTGAATTTCAATAAAAAGCTAGCCGTACCATATACGTTAAAAGGAATTTCCCAAACTTTAAATGAGATTGCCATTTTGGAAAACAATCTAAATTATTCTAAATTGTTATTTTTTTGATCCATTAATCTCCAAAATTTTTTCTCAAAAAAAAACAATTGATATACTTATATCGTGATTTATATCATGATATATATTCGCTGATATATATCGGCGAGCTGCCTATAGCCACACTGTAAAATATTATCTCTTTGAAATAAACAGTGGTTTCAAATGTTACTCTGAATATCCTGATATAATTCACCATTCGTCTCAAATATATTGAAATGGAATATCACATTCCATTAAACAAACGGAGTTAAGGAGCGCATCCCCAGTTCTAAAACATAAGAGTGGCCACTGATTACAAGCCAAGAAAACGTCAGTACAGTAATACTTCGATAACAAAATAAAAAAAAAAAAACTAGTAGGGGAGAGCATAGGAATCGAACCGGCATAATTTACTTACGTATTGCTGCGAAACACGTAGTAAAACCAATACGCCAAACTGGTCTACACTGTGACAAACTAAAATTTGTAATCACTTATTCGATATCTGTCATCGGCCATATAAAAGTCATAATAAATAGTAGAGAAATATTTCTAATCAAAGTTTCAAATGATTTTGACGTATGTTTCTCTAACGTAAGCAGGCTATTCTAAATTGTATCTCAAACGTATAGAGATAGAGTTCAATTTCATTTAATGTTCCGATATTTTTGACCACTTTGAATGCTTCGATACCATTGGCGTTGTGACAGTTGCTATAATTATGGCTCTTTGAATGCTCTCATATATTTGGCGCTATGAATGTTGCGATGTTTTTGGGGAGTGTGGGTGCTTCGATTAAATTGAAAGCTTTGGTTGTACAGATATTTTTGATGACTTTCGGTGTTCCTATATTTTTGGGCACTTTAGATGTTACGATACTATTGAAGCTGACTGTACAAAGACTTTTTCTTCTTAGTTGAAGTTTAGTTCAGTCGCAGAATAGTTGAAGACAAAGTCTGGGCATAAAATCGTCGGTGGCTCAGGGGTTTAGCTCTTGACTTGTAAACTGCAGGTCCCAGTTCGAATCCAACCATTTACCAATGTTTTTCGATTTTCATATGTAGATATTTCGTGATCCAACCTGCACGTATCGGCGAAGAAATTCAAAGATATGTGTGTAGTCACGCCCTAGTTGTGGAGTTGTGGAAAATGGAGCCCATGGTGGTTCGAACTACAGCTACAGGCCTTGACATGTTATTAGTCTAAACTAATATTATAAAGAGAGACACTTTGTATTTTTGTTTGTATTGAAATAACTCAAGAACTACTAGGCTGATTTCAAAAAAATCTTTCACCATTAGAAAGCTACATTATCCCCGAGTAACATAGGCTGTAATATTCTATTCCACGCAGACGAAGTTGCGTTCAACAGCTAGTTTGTAGTAAAAAGCGACTCCATGCTACCTATGTCGGGATGTAAGCCAAAGCAAAGCGACACGTCTATTCTCGCCCGGGTTCAAACGTCGCTGCGCCGCGCGTGCGCCTTGCAATTATTATTGCACAATTTTAAATACATACCTGTGTTTATTTTTATCATATTCATAACAAGATTTTGCTCGTGACTTTGTTCGTGTTGAATTTTGAAAAACTTAATAATATAGGACACTGTTACACAGTAATAATGTAGTTTGCTGACCGTATGGCTTCATTAGACCGATGTAATGTAAAAAACGGCCTTGCGCCGAAGCAAAACCTCCCATTTTATAGCAAACTCGGTGTAATGAAGCGCTAGGGTGAAATATATTTTTTTAATCCGTCTAGCAGTTTATGTTTTTATTTATTAGATACAAAAATACAAATCTTTCTTCTTTATAATATTAAGTTTAGGTGAACGAATTCCAAAGTCTTTGAAAGTCCCGGCGAAGTATGAAGGCGGGTTAATTTTAGGGGTTCACAATTTGAAGAAGAACTGGAACGAGCTGAATTTCAAAACGTAAAAAAAACATTGGTAATCTATGACCTAACTGTCAAAATCAAAACGGCGTCCAAGATTTTCCCGCGTAAAAGTTTGACAATTACAAAAAAAATATTTGTTAAAGTGATTTATAGTTCCTTTATAAACTATTACAATGTAATTTGTCCAAATAGCAGTATTACTTTGTTTAATTAACGAATTTTCTAGTATTTATTATGTAAAAACAGTTTCACAATAATTAGAGCGTAGAATATTTTCTATTTGTTGACGCGACGGTCACGGGTGTGAGTGACACGCTACACACCTGCCAAAGGGACTCATTGGAAAAGTGTTATAACGAATCTTAGTATTAATAAATGGCAAAGTTTAGACGGATGAATATTTTTATAGTAAAGACAAGCGAGACACTCATTTAAATTATCATACTCCCATGGACTACAATGCTAAATTAACTGCATATCTTGCCTTTAAAGCCTTGTACCAGAATAGTATTTTAGTCGAGTAGCAAGTAGCATTTATCCGAACAAAGGATTTACTACTGTTCGGACTCGTTTAAGCCTATATCTACGCACTAGGGTAGTAATTTAGTTACTAAATGTGTCCGAACAGCAACATTTTAGTAGAATAGATTATTAAATCCTTTGTTCGGATACTTGCTACTTGCTACTCGACTAAAATACTATCCTAGTGCGTACAAGGCTTTAAGCCTTACTATACTATCCTAGGTTTTATCTTTTTATATAGGCTTTAAGCCTTGTTCGCACTAGGATAGTATTTTAGTCGAGTAGCAAGTATCCGTACAAAGGATTTACTAATCTATTCTACTAAAATGTTGCTGTTCGGACACGTTTAGTTACTAAATTACTACCCTAGTGCGTAGGTTTAGGCTTAAACGAGTCCGAACAGTAGTAAATCCTTTGTTCGGTTAAATACTACTTGCTTATCTAAGCTAATAATCTTCTATAGTGTTTTTTTTTAATTCCGCGCGGATGTACGAGGGCAAAGTCACTTGATTACATATGTTCGAATTTCTTCCCACATGTACTTACATCTTCATGTCTATCTTTAAAGATGAATCATTGCTTCAAAATTGTTGTTTGGATGAATGCCAAATAAATTATTGAAATGATCAATTTATTGTTCCCTATTGCTTCATTAGACCGAGTTCGCGATAAAAATCGGAGATTTTGCTTTGGCGTAAGGTCGATTTTTGTGGACATCGGTCTGATGAAGCCAAGGGTTACAAATACTAAAAATGTCGATAATTATTCTGTATTTATAATTTTGGGTAAAATATTTATTTTATTACGTGTTAAAAAATAAGCATTTAATTTTATTATTAGACCGCCACCTAGTGAGTCTTTGAGTTACTACATAAAGTAAAACTGGAGTTAAAAGGAACGATTTTTCTTTTAAAAACTGTACCCCGGTCGAACTCTTTCTAACCATATGGATTCATTAGACAGAGTTCGCGATAATTTGATTTGAATTAAAATAAACCAAAAAAATGTCTACAATTTATTCAATTCATTGACCTTTTTCTATCTCTTATCGTTGCTCATCCTCGCCATGTTCCAATTTGCCATCAAAACGAAGACTTTTCTCAACAAACTCCCTTCTCTTTAATTCAACTCCAAAAACGTCCTCATACAATTTTTGCACTGGTACCGCTTCCCGACTTTACTCACCGCTCTTATAGAATAGGAAAATAAATAAAACCATAAATCTACAATATCTATACAAAATTATTTATTAAAATACATTCAAAAGTTTGCGGTTCCTGCCGTTATTCTGGAACATGTCATATCATAAATACATAGTTTATGCCAATAATTAAAATTACATAATTTAATAGTCTAATATTATATTATATTATAAAGCCTTGTTCGCACCAGGACAGTATTTAAGTCGAATAGCAAGTAGCATTTATCTGAACAAAAGATTGACTACTGTTTGGACTCGTTTAAGCCTATCTACCACTAGGGTAGTAATTTAGTAACTAAACGTGTCCGAACAACATTTTCGTAGAATAGATTAGTAAATCCTTTGTTCGGATACTTGCTGCTTGCTACTCGACTATACTATCCTGGTGCGTACAAGGCTTTACAGAGAAATATAAAAAATAGTCCACTAGTTCTGATTCATATAATGAAATCACTTTAGTTTTAGTTTTTTTTTGTTCTATGTAACATATACAAAATAACAATTATTGAGCAAGATATTTCTTTTAAAGACCTTTCTAAAAAGGTATCACACTCGTACATTCGATAGTGAGACATGTTATATTTAAACATAAAAAATGACCCACTAAACGCGGGCGTTAAAGCCTTGTACATACTAGGATAGTATTTTAGTTACTATAATGTTTAATAATGTTGCTGTTCGGACACGTTTAGTTACTAAATTACTATCCTAGTGCGAACAAGGCTTAAGACTCGGAGCACACTGAGTGCGTGAACCGGATATACGCTCAGTCCTACAGCTAAACTTTATTTTATTATTTTGCAGGATTATTTTAAAACTAATTCCTATATTTTGCCTAATAATAAAATGTAAATTAAATGTATTTTTAAATATTTAATTTTTTTTATTATACAGGGTGTCCCGTAAGTCGACGCCAAAACTGACACAGGTATATAGCAAGTCCTAAGAGACACCAGAAAAATATAAAATAAATCTATGTCTTATAGTTTTTGAACTATAGCAGTTTCTAAATTTTCTAAAAAAAAAGTACGCCGTACAACGTAAAGTTTTGGCGTCGACTTACGGGACATCCTGTATAAGATCTTTATTTATTACGAGCCATGTTTAGCCCTACAAAGTCTTGGGATCGGTTATAGAACCAATAAACTACAAAAATATAGGAATAAATAAAAAAAGTCAATCCGGGTATTTATTTACATGATAAGTAGTGTAGCAACCTTCAATGCACAAATTCACCAAGCAGATGCTACATCGCCACATCGTTGTACGACGCACATTCGATCGACTACACAATTTACATCGCTGTCTGCGTTCATTTCTGACCGGCAAGTGCATCTGCGATACCTTGTCTGTACTGCGTGCTGTGGGCGATGGCGCTGGCGGTAGCAGCCGGGAAAGAGGTCCAGGACTGCACATTTGCAGTAGACCCTCAACCAGCTTTAGCCTAAAGGCACGATTTCCAATGACGTGAGTACGGTTGTGGTTGTACATGACGAATGAATTGTGAATAGAAACGTTTAAAAGTCTACGGAAAATCTTTTTATACCAAATAGTATTACGAAGCCTCTCCATGGGGTATGCATGCAACATCTGTTCTTTATAATCTAGGCCACCCATAGAGAGGTTGTAATCGAGAATTACTTGGGGTTTATATTTATAACAGCTATATTTTTCTTGTCCTCCAACTTGGACCCGATGGAAAGTCGATATCATTGAGACGATGTTGTTATCCATCCAAACGACCACACTCAAATCCTTGGTACTACTAAAAGCAACTTCACCTTGGTGCATATTATTCTTAATCTTATTTTTTAGACCTTCAGGAACAAACTCTCTGTCGAGCCTGAGGGTGCCCATCGTATCAGTTTTGTGCTTCAATTTAAGGACCCTAGACAATAGAGGTGCGTTATAAAAATTGTCCATTATAACTGTGTGACCTCTGTTGAATAATGGTCTCATCAAATTGAGCACAATCTGAGACGTGGCATCCTCAGGCTCATCCCTATGACCTTCAGCCGGTTCATCTCCCACCTGTGCAGTATGAACGTGCCTCTTAGCAGAATAAATCTCCATCCTCCACAAATAACCACTTCTCGATTCACACAATTCATAACTCTTTATACCTACTCTTGCTTTTCTTGTGGCGATTTTCTGTGAAAATGACAATCGCCCCTTCCATAAAAGTAGGGACTCATCGATAGCGACATTTTGTTCGAGTCGGTATAAAGAGCTAAACTTTTTATTCAAATATTTAATAATGGGCATTATTTTGTGGAGTTTATCGGGATTTTCGGGCAATGAGGAGTTGTCAACGAAATGTAAACAACGTTTTATGCGTAGGAAACGGTTGTAGGGCATGATGGAACCGAAATTACCTATCCTAAGGTGTTCCAATTTGGGACGCCAGTACTCTTTTTCAACATTGTTCACTACCAGAGATTGTAGGATGATAATAACGAAGAACTTTTTTATATCAACTTCGGTCACTTCTTCCCAACGAGTCATTCTGGATTTGGGCTTTTGATTTAGTCGCAATAATTCCAAACCATAACGGTTGGTTTCGCGAACAATGTGAGAAATGATATCTGCATCCCAAATTTTGAGGAAAACCTCTACCGGAGTTAATAATGTGGTGTCAAAAGTGGGTCCTGTGGACTCCTCGAAGTTTTCCCGAACACCTTCAAAGTAATTTGGGTCAGAACGCCAATCGAAGTTTAGAAGGTCCGAATTGGAACCGATGGCGGATCTAAGTGCGGAATCAGCCGCACAGTCTATTTCCGCGATCCCTTCTGCGAGATCAGACAGACCCCAGTCATCAGTATCAACAAACATTTCAACCTCAGTGTCGCTTCCTTCGCCTGGCTCCGTGAAGTCGTGCCCAATGTTGCCATCTACGGTAGATGAAGAAATTTTAGGATTTAGTCCACGCTATCAGGCGATATCTATATCTATACTAATATTATAAAGAGAGAAACTTTGTATTTTTGTTTGTATTGAAATAAGTCAAGAACTACTGGACCGATTTCAAAAATTCTTTCACTATTAGAAAGGTATATTATTCCCGAGTAACATTGGCTATATTATTTAATTCCACGCGGACGAAGTCGCGCACAACAGCTAGTATTCAATAAAAATATAAATGTGTTACCCATCTCGTAAGCGCTCCATCCAGAGCCAGGCTCCGTTATCGACCTGATGGAAGCTGAAATATTCATTAATTTTAGTCAATTTTATCAAATGTCAAAAAAGAATAGATAATAAACTTTTAATACGATATTTACAAGACTTGATTCCCACAAATTCTATATCCGCGTAGACCACACCTTCAGGTGTCTGAGAGGTTCCCGTTGATGGTGAAAAGTGGATACTGTCATTCCTGTTAATATGATATTGTTTATGTTATCTACAACCGTAGAAGGAGAAAGATATAGAATTGGCAATAGCTTAAGCCTTGTTCGTACCAGTATAGTATTTTAGTTGAGTAGCAAGTAGCATTTATCTGAACAAAGGATTTACTACTGTTCGGACTAGTTTAAGCCTAAACCTACGCTGTAGGATAGTAATTTAGTAACTAAACGTGTCCGAACAGCAACATTTGAGTAGATTAGATTATTAAATCCTTTGTTCGGATACTTGCCACTCCACTAAAATACTATCCTGGTGCGTACAAGGCTTTAGACTACGTCATAGTATGTTGTGTGTGCATCACTTTACGGTTTTAACCTACAGGTACCGACCTGGTTTTTTGGAACATAAATGCCGAGGTGACGTCTGACTGACGTCAAAAATTCGAATGTAAATAAAAAAATGTTTTCATGTCAGATTAATAAAACTTTCATTAATGAATATATGCATGTTTTAGGTATGCAAATAATTTATTGTAAATAAAATACAAAATATAATCAACTTATTAGGAATATTTATTTAAAATATCACAATATCAATCTTACAAATTTTAGGAATTTACCATCTCAATATTTATTAAAATATAACAAAAATCAACAAATTATTAGGTCGTTCGGAAAGTCATGTCGTTTTTTCCCGATAGAGGATTTAATTGAATTTTTTGCACCCAAATTCTCACTTAAGCCGTTTAATTATTATATGCTTTGAAAGCTCATATAACAAGGCTAGTTTGTGAAAAGTTTCAATTAATTCTACGTTATAGTTTTTGGTTGGTGCCCTTTTAAATATGGAGAGCGAAAAGCAAAATTTTCGACTTATTTTATGTTTTGCTACAGAAAGGATAAAAATGCTGTTGAAGTCAGAAAGAAATAGACCGATGTGAATGGAGAAGGTCTGTTGACAGTATGCCAGTGCCAGAACTGGTTCGCTAAATTTCCATCCCGCAATTTTTACGTCGAAGAGTTTTCAAGTTTTGAAGGCTGGTTGAAGCTGATAAATACAAAATAAAGTTTTGTCACTCGCCAATAGCTTCTACAGCTTGAATGGGATACAATGACATACCCAGACCTAGCACTACTGTCAGTATAGGCAGAATTGTCTATAATTTCCATCAAAAAAACGAAATGACTTTCCGAACAACCCAATAACATAAAATACTCTTTAACCACATTATAATTATTAAAACAAAATAAAAACGGTTCCTCTAACTTTCTAAACAAAAAAACTGACAACACCTCTTTATGGTACCTTTATGAGTGCGTAATTTTACAATCACTGCATACTTGCAAGCAGCATGAGAGACACATTGCTTTCTTACAATTATAGCAGAAGTACTTTGTTCGCCTTTTTAGTTTACTGGGACATATGGCGCATGTTTTTCGGGTCCCCGTCTCTGGGACCTCATAATTTTCAGGTATTGGCCCTGGCATATCAGTGGGCCCAACAACTCTCTCTATAGTCGAGCGCAATTCACGAGGCAGTCTGTCATTGTAAAGACGTAATTTCATCTCGGGTAGTACTAATTCCCGTGCGAGCGATAATAGGAAACGTCCACGCTTTAGTTTGTCATTATTTGTGCAATTATAGAGAACATAAGCATTGACGCCGCTCATATCGATTAATCTATAAAATAAAACCATGGGCCATCGACGAGTTTTTCTCGAGCAAGAATATTTAGAGCACTTTTTATCTACTTCATCAACGCCACCTTTAGTCTTGTTATAGTCGATAATCATAGCAGGTTTGTTTGTTGTTAGATCAGTCTCTCTGCTATGATGCATTGATGATACCACAATAACAGCTTTCTTGGCTTTACTCACATAAGACAATAACGTAAGGTCCTTTGTAAACCCATATAATGAGGAACCGAGGACCCTGTCTTTGTGAGGTTGAAACTCAGGTGGAATTTCTCTCTTATTCTTCATCGTACCCAAATAGGTCAATCCGCGTTTTAGTAATTCTTGTACTAATTCTATAGAAGTGAACCAGTTATCTGCAGTAACATTTCGATTACTACCCTCGATACCTTTACAAAGACGTATGACAGACTGTGTAGGGACGACCAACTGTTTCTCTTGATGGTTTAAGCCTTCACCATCAGATCCTCTGCCATGGTATACGTAACAATTATAAATATAAAAAGTTTGCGCGTCCACCAGCAAGAGCAGTTTGATGCCATACTTAATCGGCTTGCTCGGCATATACATTTTGAACCGACAGCCACCTCTGAACCTCACAAGCATTTCGTCAATACAAACATTCGGTCCCGGAGTATAGTTTTCTCTACAATTGTTTATGAACGCATTGAACAATTCAGAAATAGCAGCCAGCTTATCATCTTTTAATCTTTGTGCTCTCGTTTGGGAGTCATCAAAACGTAAACAATCTAATAAAACCAAAAATCTATTCTTCGACATGACACAACGGAAAATTTCACGACCCGTCCCATCTGTTGCGAATATAAAATCTGCGTTCTCGTGATTAGATCGAAACACTGATGTAAATAGCAATAAGCCAATCAAAGCCTTAATTTCTCTCACATTTGTGGCTCCAAGTTCGCGTCTAGTAGTGTTTTTGAACTTTTCTCTGTATTTATCTATTTTCACGTTAGTGTATCGTACTGTAATTCCTATCATGTCCTCAGTAAACAAAAGTTGCCACAGCTCTTCCAAAGACGTAACTTCATTAGAACTAGCCTGTGGTTGTAAATTAACAATATTATGTAAACTCACTCGTGAATTCCGCGATGGTTCAGCCGATGCCCATTTATATCTATTCTTCCCATAAAAATATCTTGCATTTGCTTGAACCAACTCATTAATTGATCTCTGTTCGTTTCCACTTTCTTCACAAACAACATCATTTCGTGGTTCTTCCGATCTGTCGATTTCAGCTATTACTTGTTCTTCAATACTCTCTTTAAGTCCAATTTCATTTCTGCTATAGACACAAAGTATTATGAAATTATGTTGAACATAATAAAAATAAAATTAAAAAAAAAACCATTCCAGCAAATATACCAACCTAATATTATGGTCTAAATTTTCTTCCCGATGATCAGATTGCTCTGAATCAGTGTTGTGGTCACTTTCTAAAATGTAATTAGGATCAACCACGTCATCATCAAAAACACTGAATTCATCATCACTCTCGTTCCCTAAATATTCAAATATTTCCCTATCTTGAAGAGGTCTCTGTCTTCGTGTTGAAGATAAATTACTGTTAGACATTCTGCAAAATCAAATTTGTTAAATTACCGATGTAACGTCTATGAGACACAATAAGCAAAGTTACGAACTACAGACTTTTTAGTACATAAACACCGTACTTACGTCTGTGAGACGGCGACAGCCTAAATAACAATGCGCGCGCGCACTCCACGAGATCGTCGCGTCGACTGTCGGTAGAAGACATGAAACGAGGAAGGTAGCGGGAGGGGAAGCCTCGCTCGCGCCGTCGTTCAAAAATTATTATTAAAATACGAGTTGTGGTGTCTGTGAGACGTATAGGTCGGTACTTAAAGGCTCATAGAAAGCTACATTATCCCCGAGTAACTTTTAACTAGCGACCCGTCCCGGCTTCGCACTGGTGCAAAACTAAATACACTACTGACAAACTGTGAACATTGTATATAACAGCCATACTAACAATAATAGAACACGTGCGAAGCCGGGGCGGGTCGCTAGTTATACATATAAACCTTATGAATCACTCTATCTATTTAAAAAACTGTATCAAAATCCGTTGCGTAGTTTTAAAGATTCAAGCATATATAGGGACAAACATAAAAAGCGTTATTGTTTTTAATAGTGTAGATTCCACGCGGATGACGTCACAACAGCTAGAAGAAAATAAATTAAAAAAAAACTTACTTGTTTGGATAATTATCACAACATTCACAAATAGTGCATATATTAGGTTTAGTTTCATGAAGTTGTTTCATTTCTTCATCTTGTATTGAATTAGCAACAAATTCGATTCCGTTGAAGTTTATTGATTTTTTTATAATATTTAAATTACTTAATAGATTATCTTCTGATATATCAATTTCATCATCCGCAATATTTTTTACTTCAAAAACATTTGGGATTTCAAAATTATTTCCATCTTCAGATTTAATTTTAAAATTAACATTTTCTTCGATATTATTTGTGATTTTAAAGAAATCTTCTTCATCTTTTATTTTCAAATTATTTAAGTTTTCCATGTTATTTGTGGTTTCCATGTTATTTGTAGTTTCCATGTTATTTATGTTTTCCATGTTATTTTTGTTTTCCGTGCAATTTTTGTTTTCCATTATATTTGTGTTTTCCATGTTATTTTCGATTTTAATATTTTCAATCGGTAAAATTTCCATTTTAACATCAACTTGACTATTTGAATCTTTTAAAAGATTTTCTGAATTATTTAAAGCAACATCATCTTCAAATTTTATTCTATTACTTATTTTGAGTTCTCTATCATTAATAATATGTTTTCTTGTGTGCTCTTGATATTCAATATTTGATGTAAAATACGATAAACATTCTTCACATTTTATAAGATTTTGTTTGGTTAAAGGTATTACTATATGCTTCGAGTTGTGAACGATAATTTCATATCTGAAAAATCGAAAAGAACTTATTAATTTTAAAGCCTCTCGCCCGTAAAGAGTAATGTGCGGCAGATGGTGAGCTGAGCCTCAAATGTACACCCACCAACAGAGAGCTGAGCTAAGCGAGCACAATAGCAGCTGTCTCTATGACACAGCTGCCACACACCGCCTCTCTACATGTCTCAATGTTGGGACACAAGTATGCAGTAGAGTATGAAAGTGGACAATGAGGCCGCTCAGCTCAGCTCTTTACTACTTTACGGTAGGCGGTCAGCTTCTTACTAATATTATAATTACCATGACTAATATCTGAAGGTCGCAATTCAAAGATGTAGAAAATACTCAGGAAGAACATATATTCTAATTAGACCGATGTCAAGCAAAAAACAGCCTTATACCGAAGCAAAATATCGATTTTTTGCGCGAAGTCGGTCTAATTAAGCCATGAATACAAATTTTTAGTTGTTGAACATGTGTACATATATACTAAAAACTAGCATATTTACCTACGCTCTTAGGTGAAGGAAAACATCGTGATGCAACCTGCACATATCACGCAAAATACGCGCTAGTCGTGGAGTTGCGGAAAATGGAGCCCATCATGGGTCAAAACCTTTAACCTTTTTTTAAAACTAGCGAGACGTCACCATCTTCGCACTCTTGACGCATGTAAAGCTGATACTAAATACATTACAGAAAAACTGAATGTTGTATATAACAGCAATAATATAATTGCATCCGTGCGGCTCTGAAGCTGGTCCCTAGTAATACAGTCGTACCTCAATAAGCGAGTCCAAGTGATCGCAATATTTGTCTCACTATAGAGGTTTCTCTCTAATCAGTTTCTCTCTTATGGAGGTAGCTCATTGGTACATTAGAATGACTCTCAACTGCATCAAAATCCATTGCATAGTTTTAAAGATAGCATACATTGGGATATAGGGAGAGAGAGTGACTTTGTTTTATTATGTAGTCAAACTTACTTGCTTTTAAAATAAATGTCACAAATATCACAATGGTAGACATTAGGTTCACAGAGACTTTTATAACAGTTTGGATCAGGTGTATCTGCTATGTTTAATGGCAAATCATCGGAACAGGCAGTTAGAACTGAACTATTAGATAAACACAATCTGAAATAGAAGACATATTTTAAACTAATATTATATAGCTTCCGTGGCTCAGGGGTTTAGCTCTTGACTTGTAACGCAGGTCCCGAGTTCAAATCCCGATATACCAATGTATTTTTAAACTAAAATTAGCTGTTGATCGCGATTTCATCTGCGTGGAATAAAAATATATAGCCTACGTTACTTTCTAATGGTGAAAGAAATTTTTCAAATATGTCCAGTTATTGAGTTATTTCAATACATACAAAAATACAAAGTTTCTGTCTTTATAATTTAAACTATATAGCATCTGTGACTCAGGGGTTTAGCTCTTTACTTGAAACTCAGGTCCCGAGTTGGAATCCCGCAATACCAATGGGTTTCATATGTACATATTTACCCGACGCTTACGGTGAAGGAAAACATCGTGTCTGCACATAAGGGTGAAGAAATTCAAAGATATGTGTGAACGCACTGAGCCAGCGTGCACTATGGACCTAGTCACATAAATAACTCAATAACTGGGCAGACTTTAAAAATTCTTTCACCGTTAGAAAGCTACATTATACCCGAGTAACATATGCTATACTTTTTAATGTCACCTGGACGAAGTCGCGAATAACAGCTAGTAAATTAAATTAAAAAGGCAGCTTGATTTTTAAGCGACCAGCGGTGCACCTTTGGGTACACAAATTTGTATTGTATTTATACAACATGTTTAAATATGAGTAACAAATTAAAAAATAATTTAGTAAATAAATATAAAAAATACTTTTCTCGAATCTCCATCATCTGAAGATATTCTCCACTTTGTGGTGATGTTTCTTTTATTCCTTTATCCATTTTTCTTACCTCCATACTATTAAAATAAATATATTTGTTAATTAAATCTGGTTTAGTCCTACAAGGATCTTATGGCACCACAGATGATAGATATGTAGCAAATGTTTTTTTTAAATATGTGAACCAAAGAGAATGTAAAGTAATAATGTCATTTTGAAAGCGTTAAGTTTAGACCAATCAGGGAAAGGCAGCTGCCCGTGATAATGTTGCCATTTTTATAAATTCGAAATTCCAGAAAAAAACGCCCGTGACGTTATTTTTTTGCTTCTATTAGGACCTCGGGTATGATTATGTTCACATACAATTACTCGAGCCGAACATAATTATATTAGAAAATTTTATTTTTAACATTGCAATTTCTTGTATAATCCTAAAGCTTTACCAAATTGTGCGTATTATACATTTAAATAGTAAGCATTACAACGGCCACTTACGTGTTAAGTAGAGAGTAGCTTGCTTATATTTTGTAATATAATTAACAATGACGAATTTCGAAAGTAGTTAGGAAATTTTTAACTACTGTTATCCCTAAAACTTTGCAGATGACCCTCCCTGTCAATGTCCAAAAAGTGCCATAATATCCTTGTTGCAGTTGTAGGACAATAACTGTCATAAATCGGTTCAGAACTCGCTGCTCCAGTTCCGAACATACATAAAAAAAAAAACTCATTGACTTGATAACCTGCTTCTGTTGGAAGTCGGTTAAAAATCACAAAGTCTTCCAAGATTTTACCGCGTAAAAGTTTGGTTATGAAGAAAATAAATTGAATCACTAAGCAAATAAATAGAATCTAAAATTACTCAACCTTAGAGACTCATTCTGGTAAATATTTTTTAATTATTAAAGATTTTGGTTTTTCATCGCCATTTAATTCTTTTATTTTATAGTCTGCGATATCATTGACTTATAAAAACTGGCTTAAAGGTCTTTGTTACCAGGCCATAAAATCTCAAAAAAAAAAAAACTTATAAAAACGAAAACTATGACCAAAAACTACAAGTGTCAAAACTTCATAACTGTCACAATTACACGTAAACAAACCGTATTTATATTTTTATTTAAAAATTTAATTACGACGAGACTTGTAATAAAACTGAAATTGTTTACACCTGAAACAGATAATTAAAACTTTAAAATTATGGTACGTTAATTATTACTCTAACAATATAATTTAGCCAATAATTTATTTGACATCAATATCTCCATTTCAGGACTTAAAGACATTTGCCGAAGATGATTTTGATCCTAAAAAATGGATTAATCGAGCTTGGAGTGCAAGTGGTAATCAAGGGAAAGAGGTATTATCACCAATTTACGGTAATATTTACGCAAGTATTAATTTTTTCGTCTTATATTTATAATTTTTTCAGGACTTTGTTATGAACACTGTGACCAGATTACAACTTTATATGAAGCAGTTAAGTAACTCTTTAGACGAAACAACCACACAGGTTAGTAAGAAATTTGTTAACTCGAAATGTTGACGACAGAAACGTATTCAAAATAATTATATCTCAACTTTTTAAAGGATAATGAAAGGGATAACAATATAGAGGGCTGAAAGACTTATTTGTTTAAACTCCATTTTTTAAAAACTTCATAGAATTCAATTCTAATCCATCACTACATAATAAATGCTCTCTCTGTCCCTATATCCCTATGTATCTTTAAAACTACGCAACGGATTTTGATGCGGTTTTAAATAGAGTGATTGAAGAAGGTTTATATGTATAACATCCATTAAATAGTGGAGAAATACTGTTACTTTTTAGGTTTCTAATGTGATGTCGTAAATATATTTTTCCGAATTTTTGTAATGTATTTAGTGTCAGCATTGCAACCGTACAGGGATGGGTCTTTAGTAATATTATAAATGTTAATAGTAAAGTAATAATAAAGTTATGATCGATGTTTGAATGTATCTTCATATTCAACATATATCTATTAAATGTTGCACTGATATCTGGGAGAACACATAGGCTACTTACTCTTTAGTTCCGTGCAGATGAAGTCACGGGCGACAGCTAGTAGTAGTAGTTTCACCTGTCACTCTACGACTGGCGCGTATTTTGCGTGACTTCACACATATCTTTGAATTTCTTTACATATGTGCAGGTCACAATGTTTTCCTTCACCGTAAGCGGTTAAATATGTACATATGAAACACATTGGTATACCGGGATTCAAACTCGGGACCTGCATTACAAGTCAAGAGCTAAACCCATGAGACACTTACACTCTTCTCGTATAGCATTACAATGATGTCAATACTATTTTTTGGTGCCGGAGGACTAATTTTTTATCCACTTTTCCTTCCTATTCTTTTCCTATAAGGAAATGATGGGAAGCGGAAGTGGATTTTCCGGGGGAGGGGACGCATAGGAAGAAGAATTATCCTCTTGCTGTGCCTCTCCTCCTCAGAAGATTAAGGGTAGGCAACGCATTTGCGATTGCAGATGTCTATGGACAGCGGTCGCTTCACTATTTCAGCGAGTTCAGGTGGCCGCTTGCTCATTTCCTACTTTATAATATAAAAAAACTAGCTCTTTTAAATCCCAGATAGTAACATCAGTACCGAGGATCCTCCAAGATGCATCCACATTGCAAGTAGAAGGGACATTGCTCCAACAGAAGCTGTTGACATTGGAAGACCAGGTCCAAGGTGTGGAGCAGCAGACGGGACAGTCTATCGAGAGTCTGCAGAGGATCGACAGACTGAAAAGTCGGTTAGAGGTAATTTGCTAATATTGTACCGATTTTCGTACCACTACAGTTTCATAATAGCGTAAGGCCGTTTTTTGTGTGACATCGGTCTAAAAGGCGTAGGGTAAAAGGCGGTCTTTTTATATTTGACTAGGTGTTGTGAAATAAATAATATATCCTATGTTACTCAGGGATAATGTAGCTTTCTAATGATGAAATAATTATTGAAATCGGCCCAGTTATTGAGTTATTTTAATACATAGAAAAATACAAATTTTCTTTATAATATTAGTATTGATAAAGATATAGATAACAATATTATGTTACTAATCCTTATCTACATCTACACTATTATATAAAACAATAACGCTTTTTATGTTTGTCCCTATATATGCTTGAATCTTTAAAACTACGCAACGGATTTTGATGCAGTTTTTTTTAATAGATAGATTGATTCATAAGGAAGGTTTATATATATAACTAGCGACCCGCCCCGGCTTCGCACGGGTGCAATTCAATAATCGCCAATACCAATGTATGGCTGTTATATACAATGTTCACAGTTTTTCTGTAGTGTATTTAGTATCAGTTTTGCACCCGTGCGAAGCCGGGGCGGGTCGCTAGTTTATTATATTCACGTAACAGACAGCAGCATCGGCACTCCGTGAAGCTGATAAATGGGCAGCGTTGGCCTCCGCATTGGAAGACGTGTTGGAGACAGGTGTGCCAACCAGCGGAGAGAAGTTGGCACAGTTGGCTGAACAAGTAGCTGCGATGACTGCTAGTCTTGAAGTATGTGTAAAAAAAAAAAATATTTTTATTGTAAGAAGTACATTGTGACCCCCTAATATTAGTTATGGGGGGTGGGTGAAAATAATTAGAGTATCAAAGTGTGGAACATTGTCCTAAAAATGTGTTAATATTAGATAAAGTACAGTAACATTTAATTACCGAATATTTTGAGCCTCTTCGGAGTAAGTTTAATTAGTTTAATGTAATAAGGACCCCCTTATCCGAAGGTTTCGTACAACTAACACCCCCTAGATAATTAGATCAATCTAAAGTTAAGGACGGGGGTCCTGACAGGAGTTAAGGACCCCCAGATTCGAGGGACACTACAACTACGAACCCCTAAATAATACGGTCATCCTAAAGTTGAAGTCCCGCTAATCCGAGGGTTACGTACAACTGGGACCCCTAAAAATGCAATCAACTTAAAGTAAAGGACATTCTGATTCGAAGGACTCTACAACTGAGACCCCCAAAATAATGTGTTCAACCTAAAGTTAATAAGGGCCCCCTGATCCGAATGTCTCTACAACTGCGACCCCCTGAATATTCACTCCAATGTAGAGTCAAATATTATAAAGGTACTAAGTGAGGCGCCCGACTATGAGTACAAGAGAGTACAACTGGAGACGTTGTACAACAGACTGGAGGCGGCGGTCAGCGCGCCCTTCATCGAAGCTCTGACGCAGATGGACGCTGGTAAGTGTTGCCAGTGTAGAAAATAATTGTTTTTTTCAGTTTGACAAAGGAAGACAAAACCTTTACAGAAAACAAGGTTTTAATAAGCAAAATTCACGGTTAAGATTAATTTGTAGCAATACATAGTTTGACGTTGACATTGACTAGACAGAATGACATTTAGCACAGAGTTAATATTAAGAGTAAAAAGTTTACGTCACAGTTATAGGTAAATACGACTACAGTGAGTTTCCGATAAAACGGGTTGACTATTTGATAATAGTCAGAAAAGTGATCTCACTGGCTATTTATACAAAACTTGCTGTTGTTCGCGACTTTGTCCGCGTGGAATTAAATAATGTAGCATATGTTACTCGGGGATAATGTAGCTTTCTATGAGTGAAAGAATTTTTGAAATCGGCCCAGTTGTTCTTGAGTTATTTCAATATATACAAAAATATGAAATTTCTCTCTTTATAATAGTAGTATAGATAAACAACTCATCATTTACTATAGAATAAACAGTAGTACATCAGTCATCAGCTGATATAAAGACAGGGGCTGCATTTTTAAATTGACCCTGTCAAAAAATTAAGGTTCAAGACTATGGGGTTAAAAAAGGTTAAAGGTTTTGACCCATGATGGGCTCCATTTTCCGCAACTCCACGACTAGCGCGTATTTTGCGTGAATACACATATCTTTGAATTTCTTCGCCGATATGTGCAGGTTGCATCACGATGTTTTCCTTCACCTAAGAGACTATGGGGTTACAGTTCTTTTTAAATCAATCATATAGAACGTACATCGTCATACGTGAGCGTGTACCGGGCGATGCAGCGCGGACAGTCCGGCGCGAGGTGCTGGCGGCGCGCGGCGGCGGCCCGCGCGGCGGCCGCGTGGCGCCGCCAGCACACGCACACCGTGCGACTGCTCGCCGCCACTGTGCTCGATGATGGTGAGAGACAGGTGAGTGAGGAACTTTGTGGATCTGACAAAACAGTTTGGGTCATCATCATCAGCTCACTATACTTCCCCACCGAGGAGCACGGAGCCTACCCCCTAAGGGGTGCCTAGGCCATAGTCAACGCTGGCCAAGTGCGGGTTGGTCGACTTCACACATATCTTTGAATTTCTTCGCCGATATGTGCAGGTTGCATCACGATGTTTTCCTTCACCGTAAGAGCGTCGGTATGTACATATGTAATATGTACATATGAAATTCGAAAATAGAAAAACACATTGGTAGATGGCGGGATTCGAACTCGGGACCTGCAGATTGCAAGTCAAGAGCTAAACCACTGAGCCACCGACGCTCTCAGTTGGGTGACAGATCTAAAATGTTAGGGGTCATATATACAACAAGGGATGGGATTTAAAACTCTGGGGAGACTGACCTAACACTTTTGGTGTCGGATCTAAAATTTTGGGGTTGATACCTACAATCAGGGTTCGATTCTAAAATGTTGTGGGTTGGGTTTATAGTTATGGGGGTCGGATCTAAAACACTAGGGGTCTGACGTAACACTTTGGGTGTCGGATCTAACTTTGGGGGTCATATCTACAACAGGGTTTGGGATTCTACAATAAAACTTTGTGGTTTAAGTCTATAGTTATGGAGGTCAGAGCTAAAACTTTGGGGGTCATACCTACAATCGGGTTGAGATGGAATTTAAAATGTTGACGAGTGGGATTCTAATACTTTATGGTTTGGGTCTGTTAGTTATGGAGGTCGGATTTAAAATTTTGGAGGGTCATAAGTACAATCGGGGTTGGATTCTAAAATGTTGGGGGCTGATTCTAAAACTTTGGGTGTTGGGTTTAAAGTTATGGGGGTCGAATGTAAAACTTTGTCAATGGAAGCAAATTGAGTCTGTAAAATTACTTCAAAACTCTCGAAAGCGTTCTTCTGACTTTAGTAAACAGAGTTCACTACCTCTTCTATAGATGTAAAGGTCCTCGAACCCCAAAGATTTGATCCATCTCTAAAATATAATTCCTTTAATTATAGTTCTTTAAAATCCAAATTTAACATCAACTGCAGATCACTTGAAGCTTTAGCAATAGAAACAGTTGGTGTATGTCTGTTTATCTTTCAGGTGGAATGGTTATCTACAGTATTAAAATCAGAGACCCCTCTAGCGGAGATAGTAAGACTTTATACAGACTTGTTACTGTCTTTAGACCCCTCGCCCACCAAGGTAAGTTACCTCTAATTGATTAGTTTGAAATAGTTAAAAATTATGTATAATGTAATGTATTTTAAGTAAAGAAAACATTAATTAAGCGACATTTTATTGCTATTTAAAAAATATAAAAGAAAATCTATTGTTTATCTAAATCAGATATTCTCAAACTTATTTTCTTATAGACCCCTATTTAAATCTGACTGGTTTAATTGAACCTCTTGGCTCTATTCTCCAACTTGTTTACCTTAATTTTATTTCCCTTCATACACATTACAGGGTTATCTGACCCCAAGGGGTCTTAGACTACTTTTACTCACGTACCTTAGACCACATCACTTGACATCATTGTGTTTATGGTCAAGCGTTAGTTTATATGTAATAATAATTAAAAAAAACTAAATAATGTATACATTTTAACCTGGATAAGCGAGAATCCAAGGGACCGCGATATTTGTCTCGCTTATAGAGGTTTCTCTTTAATCAGAGTTTCTCGCTTATGGAGGTAGCTCGTCGGGACCAGATAATGATTCTCGCTTAACTAGGTTTGACTGATTTCCATTTTGACTGATTTTAATGAACTCCCTACCTCTATTCCTCAACTTTTATTTTACGTCATACACTATGCAAGGTCACTTGACCCCAGAGGGTCTTTCCACTTCTGAGCTCACAAATATAAACAAAGTTAACTAATGTTTTATGGACTGTTTTATCTTTAGGTGGTCACAGCTAATTTCAAATTATGTCAGACCCCAGAAGAAGGTATGGCACTCTTAGAAGATTTAAAAACAGACATAGACGAATTTGTAGCTTGTATTAGAACTATTATAGAAGCTCCTAGACCACATAAAGGTAAGTACATCGGATACGTCATATCGTTTACTAGCTGTTGTCCATGACTTCGTCCCTACCGAATTAAAAAGTATATCCTATGTTACTCGGGGATAATGTAGCTTTCTATGAGTGAAAGAATTTTAGAAATCGGTCCAGTTATTGAGTTATTTCAATACAAACAAAAATACAAAGTTTCTCTTTTTATAATATTAGTATAGATTAATTCCTATTTTATTTTAGAAACTTTACCTACGATTACATTAAAGGAATTAGGTCGAGCAGTTTATCAACCGCTCAGAGAATTAATGCCAAAATACACGGAATTACAAATACAATTATTCCAAGCGAATCTAAATGATAATCAATTAAAACAGGTATGTATTTGTGAATAAAACTGATTACCAAAAATTCTCAAACTTTTTTCATTTGTTAACTTTATGTCCCGCCATATATCCCGGGTCTTTTGACCCCAAAAAGTCGTCCAACTGACTAAGTATAATAAAATTGACTTTAATTCTAGAGTTATATAGAATCATGTTATTGTTAAAAGGTAACTAAAAAGTTATTTCATAGGACGAAGTATTCAGTGTCCTCTCACTTTCATCTTTAAGTGTACAGACGAACTGCACAGTTCTTAGTTTTGTTAACACTCGTCACTTTTAATTGCACAGTTCGACTGCGTCTGACACTGTAGCTGAATTTATTTTTTATTTAAATAAATATGTTTTATCATTTAGGATGAACTTCTAGAACATTCTAGAGCGTTACTTAGCGTGTCTGAGCGTAGCTCTGGCTGGCTGAGCGCTGCTTACGCTAGAGGGAAGAAGATAGCGGGTAGCGGGGTACTACCTTACTATATACCTGCGGTTGAGGTAATATTACTATGAAATGGACGATAAAATTATGATTTCTTTGCAGATTTTTAGTTTCTTAATATTGTTTTTATTTAGTGAGGCATCTACCAAAGTTATAGTGACTATGCCTTAATAGTTCGACCCATAATGGGCTCCATTTTTCCTTCATTCCCCGACTAGCGCGTATTTTGCGTGACTTCATATCTTTGAATTTCTTTACATATGTGCAAACACGATGTTTTCCTTCATCATAAAGCCTTGTACGCACCATGTTAGTATTTTAGTCGTGTAGTGAAACTAAAATGTTGCTGTTCGGACACGTTTAGTTACTAATTTACTACCCTAGTGTAGGTTTAGGCTTAAACGAGTCGGAACAATAGTAAATCCTTTGTTCGGATAAATGCTACTTGCTACTCGACTAAAATACTATCCTAGTGCGAACAAGGCTTTAGTGTCCTTTAGGAAGCTTGCGTATCACCTCCGCATAGGCAACGCATCTGTGGTTTCCCTGATATTGATGTCTGGGCGTCCTTCATTACCTCGGTGTTTCCACAGCTCGTTTGTCCTCTTTTCTCATATAAAAATAAGCACTTCTATAGCCTTATTCACGCCATGATAGTATTTTAGTCGAGTAGCAAGTAGCATTTATCCGAACAAAGGATTTATTACTGTTCGGACTCGTTTAAGCCTAAACCTATGCACTAGGATAGTAATTTAGTAACTAAACGTGTCCGAACAGCAACATTTTAGTAGAATAGATTAGTAAATCCTTTGTTCGGATACTTGCTACTTGCTACTCGACTAAAATACTATCCTGGTACAAGGCTTAAGCGATAAATATTTTATCAGTGAAACTTCCACCAGGTACTATCCTCAACGATCCTCTCCCTCATCACGTCTCACAGCCGCCGCATTGAGACGCACTTTCTATCCTCTGTGCGGTCTGGGCGGAGCGCGGGAGTGCTCAGCGAGAGCTTCCCTGCAGCACTCGCGCTGGAGGCAGCCGCTGCGGAGCTGCTGAGGGTCCTGGCTGATGAGCCGGAGGAAGGTAAGAAGCTGGTGAGGATTCTGGATGCTGAGCCGAAGGATGGTAAGGCCAGGAATTGTAGATAAGGTCATAGACGGCTCGGCTAGTGCGTAGCTGATGAAGGTCTTGGCTTGAAGGAGCCGGTGGAAGGTAAGGTCAGGGATGGAACAGCTGCTGTGGAGCTGCAGAGGGTCTGCCTGATGAGCCGGAGGAAGGTAAGGTCATGTATGGCACGGCTGGTGCGTAGCTGCTGAAGGTTTTGGATGATGAGCCAGAGGAAGGTAAACTTGTAGGTAAGAAGCTGCTGCTGAGCCGAATGAAGGTATGTAAGGTAAGACATGGTACCATACGAAAGGTGAAGTGAGAAGAGAAGGAATGAGGTGATGCATTGAGATATGATGGACAGAGGACAAGGTCGAAGGTTATTGTTTAAATATATGAAATTTTAATGATTTGCTTTGCAATGTGATTTTTGAATTGACAACGAGGATATAAATGAGGAAGTTATGATGGATGTTTGTCTTTTTGAAGGTGGATGAAAGGATCTCGATGTTTGTCAAATGTAGAACATAGTTTTTTTAGTTACGCACAGACTCGACAGCGATAGCCTGTCGAAAATAAAATATTGTCAGTAATCAACAGCTAATATGAACCAATACTTCGTTATCACACCCAGTTGAAGAACCAGCACATCCTCTCTTGGACCTCAAGAGTCTCCTGGATGGTGATGTGGCAGTGCCCCAATTAAGCTCAGTGTCAGGTCTGCAGCGAGCTCGGGAACAGCTCAGGTCGCTCGCTAGAGCTGTTCTCAGGAATCCAGTCGATGTACAACTTGGTATGAATTATTACAATAATAATAATTTATTTAGGAACTAGTGACCCGCCCCGGCTTCGCACGGGTTCAATTATTGTTAGTATGGCTGTTATATACAATGTTGACAGTTTGTCTGTAGTGTATTTAGTATCGGTTTTGCACCCGTGCGAAGCCGGGGCGGGTCGCTAGTTGCGACTATAATTTGAGATTTAAACTATTCTATCTCTCAAGTTGGATCGAACTGCACATGGTGTGCGAATTTTATTGTAATCGGTTAAGTGGTTTAGGAGTCCATTGAGAACAAACATTGTGACACGAGATTTATATATATTAAGATAATATTAGAAATAGTCAAAAAATAAATAGTCAAATGAGAGTCTACATAGGATAGTCGGAGCTGACTGTCGTGGCAGTCTATTTTCGTTCGTCTTGGCGAGCGGTCGTCATCCTAGAGTCAAAGTTATTTGGTAATGTACCGTAGTTTAAGCTTTGTTCGCACCACGTAGTATTTTAGTCGAGTAGCAAGTAGCATTTATCCGATCAAGGGATTTACTACTGTTCGGACTCGTTTATACCTAAACCTACACACTAGGATAGTGATTTAGTAACTAAACGTGTTCGTACAGCAACATTTTATTAGAATAGATTAGTAAATCCTTTGTTTGGATACTTGTTACTTGGTACTCGACTAAAATACTATCCTGGTGCGAACAAGGCTTTAGCGTAAGTTGTAGTTTGTCTATGGCTTAGGGCTTTCTTCCCATCAATTGATATAATAAGAATGTTTGTTTTTGTTAGATAAAATACCACAATTATCAGTTTGGCACAACAACGATGCTCTATCAACTGACTTGCCGGACTTCGCGTTGTCCCCGCAAGAGTATATCACTGAGGTATGAATCTTCCTTATCCTTATCCTTACAGAGTATAAAACAATAACGCTTTTTTATGTTTGTCCCTATATATGCTTGAATCTTTAAAACTACGCAACGGATTTTAATAGATAGAGTGATTCATAAGGAAGGTTTTCATGTATAATACATTCACAATATAGTAGAGTAACACTGATCATTTAGAGGTTTTTAATATGATGTAAATTAACACATTTTTAGCGCTTACATTGCAAACGCTGCATTTAGTATCAGCATTATTTGTGGAACCAAAAAATATAGTCTATGTAATTTGGTATATTATGACTTCACAACATTGAATTTTTTTAACTCTGTTTAGTAGCCTATTAAATTAAAACAAACAAAATCTTTTCTATTTATAATATTAGTGATAAAAAATCTAAGAATCTTAACTTTTTTAAAAATGTGTAATTTTCAGATCGGTCAATATTTGATGACTCTACCTCAACATTTAGAAATGCATTTACCTGAAAAACAAGCGCCTTGGCAGTTTTTATCTGAGGTAACATACTAAACTAGCTGTTGCTCGCGACTTCGTCCGCGTGGAATTAAAAAATATATCCTATGTTACTCGGGGATAAAGTAGCTTTCTATGAGTGAAAGAATTTTTAAAATCGGCCCAATTATTGAGTTATTTCAATACATACAAAAATACAAATCATTCCTCTTTAAAATATTTACACGAAATTATTTTTTAAACAGTCTTGTTCAGTGACAAAGGACCCCTTGGGGTCAAAAGACCCTGTGGTCTATGATGGGAAAATTGGGGGTTTTCTTTTGCGTAGTTTTTGGTTGTTTTTTTTTAGGTTTGTTCTCACACATGTGAAGTATACGCTGAGAAGATATTAAATGTGCGTAACATGGACGCTTTGGGAACAAAAAGGTGTCTCACTGACATTGGTAAGTATAGAACTATAAAAAAACTTCAAAAAAAGGTTTCGACCCATGATGGGCTCCATTTTCCGCAACTCCACGACTAGAGCGTATTTTTGCGTGAATACACATATCTTTGAATTTCTTCTGATATGTGCAGACATCACGATGTTTTCCTTCATCTAAGAGCGTCAGTAAAATACATATGAAACACATTGGTAGATGGCGGGATTCAAACTCGGGACCTGCATTACAAATCAAGAGCTAAACCCCTGAGCCACCGACGCTCTAAAAAAACCGATTATTTTAGTTAATATTCTATGTATTTCAGTTTAAACCAGTTGGCTAAAGTTATTTTTCTTTTGGACAATTATCAACTTTAAAGACTATGGTAGACCTCTAAATTTTTAAGATATCACTGATTTTAAGTTTTTTTTATTGTAATACTAGCTGTTGTGCGCGACTTCGTCCGCGTGGAGTTAAATAATATAGCCTATGTTACTCGGGGATAATGTAGCTTTCTATGAGTGAAAGAATTTTTGATATCGGCCCATTTATTGAGTTATTTCAATACGTACAAAAATACAAAGTTTCTATCTTTATAATATTAGTATAGATATATATAAATGTTATTTTTTTGTGGTATTTACAGTATATTTGTCAAGTGTAGTTGAAGATTTGGGTACAAATATAACACCTGCTTTGAAGAATTTGGAGAAATCTCTCCGAGCAGCCGCTCCAACACAAAATGAATAGATTTAAAATCCACACGAGCGTTTTTTCAACGCGCGCTAAAAAAGCGTTGAGTTAGAACAAATGCTTTTAACCCTTTTCAAGGCAGAGGCGATATATTTACCACCAACAAAAATGTTGCTTATCTTTCTATGTGAGTTATAAAAGGAGTCCTAATTTGTTATTGCAACTAAAGTCTTATATGCACTAGGATAGTATTTTAGTCGAGTACCAAGTAGCAAGTATCCGACCAAAGAATTTACTAATCTATTCTACTAAAATGTTGCTGTTCGGACATATTTAGTTACTAAATTACTACCCTAGTGCGTAGGTTTAGGCTTAAACGAGTCCGAACAGTAGTAATTCCTTTGTTGCTGCTACTTGCTGCTCGACTAAAATACTATCCTGGTGCGTACAACGCTTTATTATTATTAAGAAAATAAATGTTTGTGTGACATATGTTTTGGCGCCACTAGATGTCAAAAAATTGCGCCAATTTTGAAAGAAAGTTACTCCGTGAATCCTTCTGCCTTATAAAGGGTTAAAATCGCGCATTACATTATAAACGCTGGAAGAACGTAATAAGAGTCATTTTACAGCGATCGTATGAGCGAAGACATTAAAGGGACAACGCACGTTAAAAAAACGTCCGTATGAATGCAAATTTAATATTATTATTGAAATAAACATTATTATTTGAAAATGTGTTTTTATACTGTCTTTTGTCTATAGATTAATCTGTACATAATAAAAAAAATTATTACGTAGCCTTTGTTTTTCCACACTTCTATATCTGTCTTCATTACACCGAGTTTGCCAAAAAGGAGATTTTGCTCCGTCGTAGGCCGTTGCATGACATCAGTCCTAAGACTAAGAAAGCCCTAGGGTGTCAGTGAAATCTATTCTTGAAATACCTACAAATTTTGCATTTATATTAGATGTTACCTCTGCTGCCCTGCTCTCCTGCCGCCGAGTTCCGTCTTCGGACGACTAGACAGACCGCCAGTTCCCATCCGCACCACCTTGATGGCTGGCAATCCTCTACCGTGCGGTTTTCGCGAAACTTCCTGCCTCGCACAGCCGCACTGTGGAATGGTCTGTCCTCGGCGGTATTTCCAAACCACTACGACTTAGGGACCTTCAAGAAGCGAGCGTATCACCTCTTAAAAAGCCGGCAACGCATCTGTGGTTCCTCTGGTATTGCAGATGTCCATGGGCGTCGATGATCACCTCGGTGTTCCCGCTGCTCGTTTGCCCCCTTTTCTTATGAAAAAAAACCTTCTAAAAGAGATATAAATAAAAACAGATAATTAAAATATTAATTTTAATATTAAACTTTAGTTATATCTTATAACATATTTGGTAACAAAGATTATATTCTAAGACAGAGCGTCCACCGCAAGAGTATTAAGTAGGAGATCCTGAGTCTCAAATATGCTTGCGTCCCAACAGAGAGCTGAGCTAAGCGAGCACATCACGCAGCTGTCTCTATGACACAGCTCCCACACACCGCCTCTCTACATGTCTCTCTGTTGGGACACAAGTATGCAGTGGAGTATGAAAGTAGACAATGTGGCCACCGGTCAGCTCTTTACTCTTTTGCTATGAGCGCTCTTTAAATCTCTACATTAAGTCAAATCAGTCATTTTAATCTTCAAATTACATTCTTAGAGGTTCAGACACAAGATTACAGTCAAATCTGGATTAGCAAGAATCTATTGACCACAATATTATCGCTTATAGAGGACTCTAAGCCTACGGCTCCTTTAAAGAGTTTGTGACACAAACAGACATACAATGATGCAAAATTTTATCGCAAACTTGGTTCAATATAGCAGTAGAGTTTAGTTTCTTTCTTATGCAGTCCATTGGGACCGGACAATGACTCTTGCTAAACCAGGTTTGACTATAGAAGATTGTATTGTGTCTCTTATCCTATGGCTCAATTAAACCTAGTTTACATTATTAGACTGATTTTTTTATCACAAACTCGGTCTAATGATGCCCTAGGTTTAGAGACAATCGTAGATTTGCGTATCGTTGCGTACAATCTTAAAAATATATATATTTTGTGTTAATCATCCCATATTTCATGGTTAGGATCAGTTTCTGGTAGATATTCTCTTTGTAAAATAGGTTTAGGTGTATGCAGCTTTGCTATTGGCTTTTGTTTAACTTCTTCAGGGAATATGGCGCCTTTTGATGGGCAATTCATAACGTGTTCTTTAATTTCTCGTTCTGGTAACCTATGGGTCGCGTTGTACGGACAAATTTTTAGATTTTCTTTTTTCTCGCATTTAACTATGTGCGCTTGGATACGAGATCTTGGAACGCGATGAGAGATATTATATGGACAGGTAACGAATGGGTCGTTCATTGTATCTGTGAAAATTTGTTTTGAAAAAGTTATGAAAAAGTTTTTGTTTTTTTTTACGATTTATAAACAAAAGTAATAAAAGACTGAAAAAAGTTTATATGGTAAGAAAATTAAGATTAGTTAAAGATAACTTACCGGGTCAGTTTAATTCAAAAATTCAGCGATAAATGTTTAATTTAACGATAGTTTTGCAAACACAGCTTACAATAATGTCAATGTCAAATTGTCGAAAACAAAATGTTAATTTTGCAACAGGTGGTTGAAGCTACTTAAAAGTTTTTAAAAAGTTAATTGTTTTTTTTACGTCAATTTAAAAAAGAATTTTTATTACGAATATTAAAAACAGTATAGTTAAGACATTATATAGAGCAACCACGTTACGAGTAAAATTAGATCTTTTTTATAAACTTGGTAGCTTTAGTAGTAAATTATAACTTCACATGGTAGCATTATGCTTCGGTCCATCTGTCTGTCTACTGCTGTCATTTTAATTTTGTAAACATTGATAACGATTTATTTTCTTTCAATAAGTTTTTCTTTGCTTATGTTTACAATAACATTAATTAATTACCATTTAATAGAAGTATAAAGTAATGAACAGTTCAAATAAACGTAATGAGAAAATGGAAAGTAAGTAATCACAAGTACTTAAGATTATAATACCTTTGCCTTTTTTAACTGAAGATTTGAAAATATGCGAGCTCAAGCACTTTATTTCCTTTGCCTTTTAAGAAAATAAAACTTCGACGTAGATGTGTATAAAATTTTGTATGACTTCCAGGCAATGTTGCAGCAAAAAGAATAAAAACAGAATGTTCATATGGAGACAAATGTTATAGGTTGAACCCAGCTCATCTCCGAGAATATAGTCATCCACACTGTTAGTACTACAACTATTACAGCGTATATAAATTATTTATATACTAGCTGACGCCTTTAACTCCGACTAAGCGAAAATTAAAAAAAAACATATCAAGTAGCCTATATGCTCTTCCAGGCTGTACGCATAATTTTATCAAGATTAATTAAGCCGTTTCAAAGATACCTTCAAACATCCATTCATCGTAACTTTCGCTTTTATAATATTAATAACAAAGATATATATAAAGGAAGCGCTCCATAGTAGTTTGAGAGCAATAAGTGTGTTGCATAAGAAATTATAAAAAAAACAAATCATTGCCAGTATCATGAAAATTTTCTCAAAAAGTTGGCAATGTAATGTAAAGAACAACACTGGGGGACATTTCCCTACAAGAGACCTGAGGTCAACTATATTGCCTCACTTTTAGGCTTCAAATGCTCAGTCTATGACTTTGACTAGTTAATGTGCGTGACTTGGTCCGCGTGGAATTAAATAACATAGTCTATGTTACTCAGGGATAATGTAGCTTTCTAATAGTGACAGAATTTTTTTAATCGGCCCACTTATTGAGTTATTTCAATACAAACAAAAATACAAAGTTTCTCTCTTTATAATATTAGTATAGATTAGTAATATATTTCCAGTGGAATCAATACTAGACAACTATAGCGGGGAAGGTGAGTATCCGATACCTTCAGCAATGCAAGCACAACGCATGTTGATATCAGATCAAATAAAAATAATATTAGAAAAAGGTTTTTATACGCCAGCTAAGAATTTTTCACAAGAAAGTACAAGGTAAGTTTAATTATCAATTTTGCCTCAGTTTTTTAAAAAGTTTAGTTATGTGGAAATGGAACGTAAGTGGTATGCATGGAATGGAATTAAACGGAAGTGTGAGCGAGATGGAAAGAGTGGGAGAGTATCCGGCGAAGCGCGAACGACGACTGACGTTTTTTTCCCAAAGTTCCCAAAATGCCTTATGAAAAGTAGTCATACATGGACAAGCGATAGTCTAAGGGACCGCGATATTTGTCTCACTATATAGGTTTCTCTCTAATCAGGTTTTTCGCTTATGAAGGTTGTCCGTCGGGGACTAGAAAATTATTTTCGCTAATCTAGCTTTGACTATATTTATGTTACACTTTTTCCTTGCCCTTTTTTTAAATATTTTTTTCTTTTTAGTAAACACAAAGAAAAAGAACCAAATGTATCAAATAGAGATATAGAACAGAGTCACAGTAAAGATATTAATAGGTTAAGTGTTGCCAGTGCTAATACATTGAATTCTACTAAAGAAATAAATTTAGAAAAAAATAAAAAAGAAAAACGAGAGAAAAGTAAATCACCGGTTCAACAAACTATGAAAGGTATGTTTTTTTAATAACAAACATAAATAAATAATATAAATAAGTAAATATGTAATTTATACTAATATTATAAAGAGAGAAACTTTGTATTTTTGAATTTTTGTATTTTTGTTTGTATTGAAATAACTCAAGAACTACTGGGCCGATTTCAAAAAATCTTTCACCATTAAAAAGCTATATTATCCCCGAGTAACATAGGCTATATTATTTAATTCCACGCGGACGAAGTCGCGCACATCAGCTAGTATAATAAATAAAATAAAAACCGATAGGTATGTTTTGGCTGTGGGAACCTAGAGCCAAATCCAACCTATCATTATTTTTTTAAAGGAGGCAGACAAGTTTTTTAAAATTAATTATGTTTATATAACAACAACAACACAATTCACGGCCGTAACCCAGAGGGGTAGGCAGAGACAACGGACCTCCATTTGGCTCGATCCTGACACATTTCTCTTCTACATTCATACATCTACACATACAAGACGGTTACGCGTACTGTTAAGAAAGAAAGAAAGAATGAAAGAAAACACATTTATTCCCACACACTAAGACAAAAATAAATTAACTTAAAATAGTAAATAAAGAAAAAAAAAGCGTGGCAATGGGAGCCAGCTCAGCATATGCAGGGACGGCTTAAACTGTTCCTGCGCTGGTTTTCAGCTGGCTCCCTTTGCACTCATCTGAAAAAAATTACATAACCGGAGGGGTAACTAT
>QDHC01003331.1:0-35685 GCA_013186455.1 Papilio dardanus tibullus | reverse complement strand
CGGAGGTCAAAGAAAATGCCTCACTTTTAGGCATCGAGTGTTCCATCTACAGTATAATATATCTTTGCATCTAAGCATACCTTTTCAATTCTACATACATGTTCCAAACCACATTCTTCCCTTACAAGATTATTCCTAATCCTATCATTTACATTTACACCTATCATACTTCACAAGTACTGCGATAAACGAGGACCGATAATACGATTATACGATACTGGAGGACACTCGGTACTAAATAATATAGACCAGGGGTCTTATCGGACCTAATTATGTATAAATTTTATGAATATACCAAACGTAGAAAGTACAACAGTAATAGCGCTGATTCTCGTTTCGGAATAAAGCGGTTTGTAGCCGGCTTCATACTCTAACCCAGTGTTTTTCAACCTTCGTCATGATGCGACCCCTTGGTATAAAAAAATATTTTGTGACCCCCTTGACTCTTCGGTTTTTTTTCATGCATGTATGTAATGTATGTGTACGTTACGTTATTACCAATATTAATTCCATACGACGTATTCATGGTCTCCATGATTAGGATGCGGATAGTTTTTTGGAGCTCTGGCGACCCTCTCCAGGAGCTTCGGGACCCCCCAGGGGGTCCACAGGTTGAAAACACTGCTTTAACACCTATTAGTTATTTATTTAGTTGTTTTTATTCTATTATAGGTGATTACAGACCTATAATAGAGCCGACGCGTCGTCCTGAACAGTTTTTAAAAGTGGTGATACCACCGGGAGGTATGTTGGCGAAGCACGACGCTGCAGCACCCTACTACGTCTTTTACACTACTATTAGTGACGCTAAAGAGACACACAGACAGACTAATTCTATAACATTTTTAGGTATGATAATCTATCTATACTAATATTATAAAGAGAGAAATTTTGTATTTTTTAATTTTTGTTTGTATTGAAATAACTTAAGAACTACTGGACCGATTTCAAAAATTCTTTTACCATTAGAAAGCTACATTATCCCCGAGTAACATAGGCTATATTATCGAATTCCCCGCGGACGAAGTCGCACACAACAGCTAGTACTTAGTATATAGAGAAAAATTTTGTATTTTTGTATGTATTGTAACTCAATAATTGGGCCGATTTCAAAAATTCTTTCACTAATAGAAAGCTACATTATCCCCGAGTAACATAGGTTATATTTTTTAATTCCTCGGTCACGAAGTTGCGAGTTAAAAAATA
This sequence comes from Papilio dardanus tibullus, assembly GCA_013186455.1. Taxonomy (NCBI): domain Eukaryota; kingdom Metazoa; phylum Arthropoda; class Insecta; order Lepidoptera; family Papilionidae; genus Papilio; species Papilio dardanus. Next base: position 34,479 of record QDHC01003331.1, on the reverse strand, counting down.
AACCTTTCGGTGTATCCAGATGGATGCTCTCATTTGGTACTTTTTAAAATAAATATACGGTCGAACTTGGATAAGAGAGTCCAAGCGTCCGCGATATGACTCGCTTATAGAGGTTTCTCTCTAATCCGAGTTTCTCGCTTATGAAGGTAGCTCGTCAACACTATAGAATGATTCTCGATTATACAGGTTTGACTGTATATATAATAAAAAACAAAGAGATATTATACATAGAGGGAGCACTCCATACTAATTTGACGTTAAAAAGCGTGCCAAGAAAGGAATTATTAAAAAAAAAACTTGCCAGTATCATGAAAGAAATTCCCAAGTTTGGGAAGTTGTATGCTTTTTTATTTTTTTTAAATAAACAGTAGAATAAACTGAAACATTCATTAAAACGTTAATTATCGTTTTACATTATTATTATTTTATTTAAACCAATTTAAATCCTAACAATTTTTAACAAAGACTATTTTTGTTTTATGGTTGTTATACATTTTTAATTAGCGTTTTAAAAATGTATCTATTAATTACAATATTAAACTTTAGTAAATACTATGAAATACAATTTAAATTTGAGAAAAGAGGTTACATTCGGTCGACTATTTATGTCGGCAAATGTAATTTAGAGGTTAACACTTAGGGAGATTTCCCTACATTTGACCTCCGGAGGTCAAAGAAAATGCCTCACTTTTAGGCCTCGAGTGTTCCATCTACAGTATAATATATCTTTGATAAAAAATATGTTTTTTGTAATGAAATTTGTAGTTTTCGATTCATACTAAAAAAATCTTTACAGAAATCTTGGATCGTAGTTTGGGTGAATTGAAATGTTCCTTACAAATCAATTTCATGGTTGAACCGGGATGGTTATTAGCACAATATTATTTCTCTGGATACAGGTATAAACTATATAAGATAACACACAAAAAAACGATATTCCCAACGCAAAAAAAAAACACAAAAAAATCAAAAAAATTTTTACAAAATGCAGCGCAAAACTTCCGTAGTGGAAATTCCTTTGTATATTATTACCTACAACAACAAAACTCACGCCCGTAACTCAAAGGGGTAGGCAGAGACAACGGAGCTCCATTTGGCTTCCTGACACACCTCTCACTTCTACATTACATCTACGCATACACGACAATTACGCGTGCTCTTAATATCGCCCTATTTGAGTAATTCTTGTACTTGTAGCAAATGTAATTTATTCCTACTTCTCTGTCTAGTGGTAAAAAGTTAACAATACTCTATGGGGACGATAGCTCGGATATGAAGTCGCTCAGTAAGAAGAAGCCTAACGTAGACGCACACTATGTGTCTATGGCCACACCGTTCGGGAAGCATCACACGTAAGTTCCAATTTTTTTTTAATGGCGCTATCTCTTTCTCCCATATTTTTGGATCAGGGACTTATGTCCCCTTTAACCTACCCCTAAAGTAGTTTTAGATAGGTGTCTTTTTGCTTCAGGGTCTCCCTAAATTTAGGGGTTGTTTGTGAAAACGTCCATTAGGCCCCCAGTCTATTACTTTATTTCATCACTACATAGTATAAAACAAAGTCGCTCTCTCTGTCCCTATATCTATGTATGCTATCTTTAAAACTACGCAACGGATTTTGATGCGGTTTTAATATAGTGATTGAAGAGGAAGGTTTATATGAACTAGCGATCCGCCTTGGCTTCGCATGGCAATGCTGATACTAAAAACACTACAGAAAAACTGAACGTTGTATATAACAGGCATACTAATAATTGCACCCGTGCGAGGCCGGGGCAGGTTACTATACATATAAACCTTCTTCAATCACTCTATTAAAACCGCATCAAAAACCGTTGCGTAGTTTTAAAGATAGCATACATAGATATAGGGACAGAGAAAGCGACTTTGTTTTATACTATGTAGTGATAGTAAGTTTTCAAAAATAAAGCGTCTTTATGTATTTTTGTAGGAAAATGATGTTATTATGTTATGAAGATGGTTCTTTAAGAGTTGTAATATCAACAGCCAACCTTTATATTGATGACTGGGAGAATAGGACGCAAGGGTGAGTTTTCCCTTCAAATATAACAAAAATATACATTTTCTTAGCATTTTTCATATTAATATGAAATATTAAACCCGTTATAAGGCAGAAGGATTCACGGAGTAACAAATTTTCTTTCAAAATTGGCGCAATTTTTTGACAGCTAGTGGCGCCAATCAAATGTCACACAAGCGACATTTTTGTTCTTAATAATAAGGCATAGCTCCTTAATTGCAACAAATTAGGACTCCTTTTATAACTCACATAGAAAGATAAGCAACATTTTTGTTGCTGGTAAATATATCGCCTTTGCCTTAAAAAGAGTAAGAGAAATTATAGAAATTAAAAAAAAGAATTATTTCAGTTTGTAATAAAAAATAAAGAGTTATAAGCGACAAACTCGGATTAGAGAGAAACCTCTATTAAGCCTTGTTCACACCAGGATAGTATTTTATTCGAGTAGCAAGTAGCAAGTATCCGAACAAAGGATTTACTAATCTAATCTACTAAAATGTTGCTGTTCGGACATGTTTAGTTTCTAAATCACTACCGTAGTGCGTAGGATTAGGTTTAAACGAGTCCGAACAGTAGTAATTTTGTTCTGATACTTGCTACTCGACTAAAATACTATCCTAGTGTTTACAACGCTTAAACGAGAGTCATATCGCTTATCCAGGTTCGATTGTATTAACCATAGATTATATTTCTAGTCTATGGTTCAGTCCGCGTTGTCCCCCGCTGCCCGCGGAGGCGATGCCGCACGACGGGGAGTCCCCTACCCTGTTCAAGCGCTCCCTACTCCGCTACCTGCATCATTATCAGATGCCGCAACTAACTTACTACGTGGATTGGGTTAAAAGATGCGATTTTAGTCATATAAAGTAAGTAATTATTGATATTTTTCTTATTTTTCATGATATATTTTAGATTATAAACTAAATTATATAACAGTGGTAGAGCCCGCTTTAAGATCTTCGCACGAATTGTCTCGCCTGTGACATACCACGACCACACAGAAGAAAGGCGTCAAATGGAAGCTATTCCGTGTTTCGTCTGATGAGTGTGATGCCGGAGGACTAATTTTTAATCCACTTTCCCGTCCTATTCTTTTCCTATAAGGAAATGATGGGAAGAGGAAGTGGATTTTCCGGGGGAGGGGCATAGGGAGAGGAATTATTCTCTCGCTATGCGTCTCCTCCTCCGAAGATTAAGGGCAGGCAACGCATCTGCAATCGTAGATGTCTATCGATAACACGATGTTTTTCATATGTATGTAGGGTTTGCAATCCCGCACTGCGGGATCCCGCAGCGTATTACGGAATCCGCGTGTGCAATGTTCAGCCGGTGAAAAATGATTCAAATTATGGCTTTAATATACTGAGACACCTACTTTAATAAGGACGTGCTCTTAAAACTTTTGTTTTTATCTAAATTGCAAAACTTAAGTCGGTTTCGCGGCATTTTGTACACTGCAAAATTTATTCAGTTTTTACTCTGATGGAGTGGAAAATAAGTATTTTATTTTATTGCAAGTACGGCTATTTATTTATTATCTATATACCCAACATATATAGAAACAAAAAAGTATGTTATCTGGCTGCATAGAGTGTTTGTCATATATGACCGTAAGTTAGTGCGGGATCCCGCAGTGCGGGATTGCAGACCCTAGACATATGTAAAGAAATTCAAAGATATGTATGAACGCAAAATACGCGCTAGTCGTGGAGTGAACGAAAAATGGAGCCCATCATGGGTCGAACTACATTTTTATATTCTATTTAAAACAATCTCTTCTAGCGTATTCCTAGTAGCATCGGTCCCTGGCTCTCATTTTGATACAGAATGGGGTATGACTCGTGTAGGAGCATTGCTACGTCAGCATTGCTGTGTACCTCCTACAGACAACACTAAGTGGCCACTTATAGCGCAGGCGAGCAGTCTAGGCTCCTATGGGAAGGAACCAAAGGTGGGTACTTTGATAAAAACTTTTAAATGTGTATGCAAACCTCTATAAACGAGAGTAATTCTATGGTCCCGAAGAGGTACCTCCATATGCGAGAAACTCGGTTTAGAGAGAAACCTCTATAAAGCCTTGTTCGTACCAGGATAGTATTTTTAGTAGTAAGTAGCAAGTAGCATTTATCCGAACAAAGGATTTACTACTGTTCGGACTCGTTTAAGCCTAAACCTACGCACTAGGGTAGTTATTTAGTAACTAAACGTGTTCGAACAGCAACATTTTAGTAGAACAGTTTAGTAAATCCTTTGTTCGGATACTTGCTACTTGCTACTCGACTAAAATACTATCCTGGTGCGTACAAGGCTTAAGCGAGAGTCATTCTCTGGTCCCGTTGAGCTACCTCCATATGCGAGAAATTGATTAGAGAGAAACCTCTATAAGCGAGAAAAAAATCGTGGTTCCTCGTATTCTCGCTTATCGAGGTTCCACTGTGTTTTTTGTATATAAAGTACCACACATGTGTTCATCTGAAGAAAAAATATGTTTGGGATTTTTTGTAAGGCGAAGTTAAAAGGGGGAATCCATTTTCTATAACCTTTTTTTAACGTCAGGTAATGTGTTTATACATCGGGCTGTGTAATGACGTAGAGAGTGTGGGACTCGCTGGCCACAGAAGGTGACCGGAATACCCGCTAAAACCTGACTGACCTCAAACGTATTACGGCGTTGTTACGGGTACTGTTTCTCGTCCGCGACAAATTTCTGTAACCCTTAAAGTAGGGTAGGGACCGTAAATGTCCTTGCTCTTGCAAATCCAGTTGTTCAACTTGTATCTTCAATTTATCGTATATATTTATATTATTTTTCTAATAACAGTTATGGCTGACTGGAGATTTTCTACATCATTTTACAAAAATAAAAGATCAACCACAAATGTTGACTGCGCCTGCGCAACTCAAGCTGATATATCCTTCCTTAGGTAAGTTAACAACTTCGAATATATGGTCTAAATGACCCCTAATGCTTAAGACCCCATGGGTCAGAAGACCCAGCAGAAGTGTATGGCTGCAATAACTTTGAGTGTGTAAGTCAGTTCATAATCTACCGTATTGTCATTATGTATTTCATTTTCATTAAACTTAGAGACATGTGGCAAATGTATGTTCTAAGTGACTTCCAAAAGTTCTCCTGGGCCACTTGGGTCAGAAGACCCTGCAGGGCTGTAATAACTTCGAGTGTATTAGTCAGATCATAATCTACCATATTGCCATTAAATTAGTAAAACTACTACAATTAGTAAGTTTATAGTATAGGTCGATCTGCTGGGCCAGAAGACCCCGCGGGGACATACCTGCTATAACGCATCTACATTCATTTTATAATCTACCGTATTGTCATTTCAAAACGACCCCTACCCAAAGTTGTCTAGTTAGACCCGGTGGGTCAGAAGACCCACAGGAGGTAATGGTCAGAATGACTTTGAATGTATTCGTCAGTTTATAATCTACCGTATTGTTTAGAGAACGTGAAACAGTCTCATGACGACTTACTAGGCGGTGGGTGTCTGCCGTACGCCGCTGAAGTACACGCGAAGCAAACTTGGCTTAATAATTATTTATAGTAAGTTTTACTATATTTAGTTTTACTTATACTAGCGACCCGCCCCGGCTTCCCGCGGGTGCAATGCTGATACTAAATACACTAATGAAAATTTGTTGTATATAACCGTCATATTAACACTTGGCATGCGGGCATACTTCTCCGCCGAATTACGCGTGCAGCGGGCGTTTTTTCATGAATTGACCACGCATATAATGTCACACATACACATAATTATACGTATTTAGTAGATTTGTAGTGGTTAGCCACAAATCTACAAAATACGTATTTTTACGTGACCCGCGCTCCAGTGACAGACTGCAAAAAACGTAAAAATACGTTGCCCGCACGCGAAGTGTTAATATAAAACGGCACTCGAGAAAAGCTGGGGCGGGTCGTTAGTTATATATATAAACCTTCCTTATGAATCACTCTATTAAAAAAACCCCATCAAAATCCGTTGCGTAGTTTTAAAGTTTCAAGCATATATAGGGACAAACATAAAAAAGCGTTATTGTTTTATACTATGTAAGGATAAGGATAACTTCATGCAATTAACACTAACTAAAAAAATATCGAACACGTTTATTCCCGTAATTTCCTTACAAAAAAAGGTTACAAAATATTCATTATATTTCAGTCAATGGCAAGCTAAATCAATAAATCGTAACAAAGCGATGCCACATATAAAATCATATACACGTATCTCTCCTGACAACAAAATGGCGGCGTATTTTCTTCTGACGTCAGGAAACGTCAGTAAAGCCGCATGGGGTATAATAAATAAAGGCAATCGTGCGTTAAGAATCATGAGCTATGAAGCAGGTGTTTTATTACTGCCTAAATTTATTGTAAGTATAAGTTTGTAACTGTAATAGCAAAGATATATTATACTATAGATGGAACATTCGAAGCCTCAAAGTTAGGCATTTTTGTTGACCTCCGGAGGTCTCCCCCAGTGTTGTCCTTTACATTACATTTGCCGAAACAAAAAGTCGACCGAATGTAACCTCTTTTCTCATATTTAAATTTTATTTCATAGTATTTATTAAAGTTTAATATTATAATTAATCGTGATATTTTTAAAACGTTAATTAAAAATTTACAACAACCATAAAACAAAAATAGTCATTGTAAAAAATTGTTTGGAATTAAATTGTTTTAAATAAAATAATAATAATGAAAAACGATAATTAACATTATAATGAATGTATTTGTTTATTTAAAAAAAAACACACACAATTTCCCAAACTTGGGAAACTTTTTCATGATACTGGCAAGATTTTTCTTTTTTAATAATTTCTTTTTTGGCACGCTTTTTAACGTCAAATTACTATGGAGCGCTCCCTCTATGTATGATATCTCTTTGCCTGGCAGTCTATAAACAGTCCAACTTAAACCGTTAAATTGTAAACTAATAAGGTGATAATTACTTATCTTAGGCTTAACCAAAGAGATACATAGAGGGAGCACTCCATACTAATTTGACGTTAAAAAGCGTGCCAAGAAAGAAATTATTAAAAAAAAAACTTGCCAGTTTCATGAAAAAAATTCCCAAGTTTGGGAAATTGTGTTTCTTTAATTTTAAAATAAACAGAGGAATAAACTAAAACATTCATTAAAACGTTAATTATCGTTTTTCGTTATTATAATTTTATTTAAAACAATTTAAATCCAAACAATTTTAACAAAGATTATTGTTGTTTTATGGTTGTTATACATTTTTAATTAGCGTTTTAAAAATGTCTCTATTAATTACAATATTAAACATTGGTAAATACTATGAGATAAAATTTAAATTTGAGAAAAGAGGTTACATTCGGTCGACTTTTTATGTCGGCAAATATAATTTAGAGGTTAACACTAGAGGAAATCTCCCTATGTTTGACCTCCGGAGGTCAAAGAAATTGCTTCATTTTTAGGCTTCGAGTGTTCCATCTACAGTATAATATATCTTTGGTAGTATGTTATAATCCAGTTTTTTTTTCAGATAAATGAAGATGTATTCCCATTAGATAGGAACGCAGCAAATAGACTAATGTTGCCCTACGACATTCCTCCTGTCAAATACACGAGCGATATGTCACCTTGGGTCTCAGATTATTTGTCATAAGAATTAAATTATTTATAATTTGTTGTACATTTTATTTAATTACTAACGATACTAAATACCTATCTCTTTCTTCCAATTTCCCTTCCTATATCTTATAAGGAAGTCATGGGAAAGGGAAATGGATTTGGCAGAGGATGGGACCCATAGAAAGAGGAATTATCCTTTTTCTGTGCGTCTCCTCGCCCGCAGGTAGGCAACGCATCTGCAATTGCAGATGTCTATGGGCAGCGGTCGCTTCGCTATTTCAGCGAATTCAGGTGGCCGCTTGCCCGCTTGCCACTTTATAATATAAATAAAAAAATATACTACTAAAATGCAGAAAAAATGTAATTATTTACAACACATTAGAAACCTAAAAAATAACAGTATTTCTCCACTATTTAATGGATGTTATACATTTAAACCTTCTTCAATCACTCTGTTAAAACCGCATCAAAATCCGTTGCGTACTTTTAAAGATAGCATACATAGGGATATAGGGACAGAGAAAGCGACTTTGTTTTATACTATGTTATATCGTTATATTAAAGTTAATTTTGCTACGAACTTAATAAAAGATCCTTTACCTTTGTCAGAATAAAGCAATTTTTTTTATTCCACCATCTTCAAGTTAAGTAAATAAAAGCTAAATATAAACAGGAAAGAGATTGCCAATAACTTCGTGATGCTTAAAAAGGGGGGAGGCAGCAAAAATCAGGTAACATCCAAGAGGGGACTAAAGACAGCTGACAGCATCACGTGTATTTCTGGCTCACGACGTTTTAATGAGTAGAAAATGTCTTCTTCTAGTCTAAAATCCCATGTAGGGGTCAATAAGTTACGTAGTTAACAGTGGTAGAGCCCGCTTTAATATATTTTGCACGAATTGTCTCGCCCGGTGAAATACCACGACCACACAGAAGACAGGCGTCAAATGGAAGCTATTCCGTGTTTCGTCTGATGAGTGTGGTGCTGGAGGATTAAGGGTAGGCAACGCATCTGAAATTGGCATCCGACTATGAGCAGCGGTCGCTTCGCTACTTCACTAAATCCAGGTTGCTGCTTGCTCGTTTGTCACTTTATATGTAATACAAAGGTTTCGACCCATGATGGGCTCCATTTTCCGCAACTCCACGACTAGAGCGTATTTTGCGTGAATACACATATCTTTGAATTTCTTCGCCGATATGTGCAGGTTGCATCACGATGTTTTCCTTCACCTAAGAGCGTCGGTAAATATGTAACCTAAAAAGACATTGGTATGTCGGGATTCGAACTCGAGACCTGCAGTTTACAAGTCAAGAGCTAAACCCTTGAGTCACCGACGAGTTTTTTATATGTAATATAAAAAAGGTAAGTAATAATTTTATGAAAAATTACCCTTTTCTCTGCCGGTTATATTAGAAAATAATATATTTTCCTCCATAATTCTCTTTTGTAATTGATTACTGAAATGACGAGGCTATTGTAATACTCCGACCAGTTTATATTCGGTCCATTGATTCCTTACGAAAGTATTATATAGAACCCAATTCGTTAGACTTGTTACATTGTTAGTGTGTGCCTCAAAGAGAACACATCATGTGGGTGAGTATTTAAACAAATAATATATAATTTAACCTGGATACGCAAGTCATTCTCTGATCCCGATGAGCTACTAGCAAAAGCGAGAAACTCAGATTAGAGAGAAACCTAGCGAGACAGATATTACGGTCGCTTATCCAGGTACCACTGTATAAATAACTAGTTGCGGAATAAAAAATATAGCCTATGCTACTCGGGGATAATGTAGCTTTCTAATGGTGAAAGAACTTTTGAAATCGGCCCAGTAGTTCTTTAGTTATTTCAATACACACAATAAATAATAGGCCGGCAACGCATCTGTGGTTCCTCGGGTATTGCAGATGTCGCAGGGCGTCGATGATCACCTTGGTGTTCCCGCTGCTCGTTTGCCCCTTGACTTATAAAAAAAAAAAAAATCAAAAATACAAAGTTTCCCTCTTTATAATATTACTAGCTGTTGTGCGCGACTTCGACCGCGTCCAATTAAATAATATAGCCTATGTTACTCGGGGATAATATAGCTTTCTAATGGTGAAAGAACTTTTGAAATCGGCCCTGTAGTTCTTCAGTTATTTCAATACATACAATAATTCAAAAATACAAAGTTTCCCTCTTTATAATATTATAATAGTATAGATGTGAAAAAATTTAAAGATATGTGTGAAGAGGTTTTGCAAAAGCTCTTCTCAAGAAGCGAGAATATCACCTCCTCAAATGTTGATAACGCATCTGTGGTTCCTCTTGTATTTATGTCTATGGGCGTCGGTAATCACCTCGGTGTTCCCGCTACTCATTTGCTCGCTTTTCTTATAAAAAAAGCTTGCATTTACACGGGCGCTATTCAACGTAGTCGTTGTGCTTTGTCACCCTTGTTTCGTTCGTCCAGTGTTCAAATACAACGCTGTAGGATAAAAAACGTCGCGATTTTAAATCGCCACGACCAGATACATGGAAATGCATTTTGTTATATCTCAACACGTTGAAAAAGCACTCGTGAACTTAGAAAGTTATTACGTTTGAAAGAAAGGACTTTCAACTATGTTAATTTATTTCAGTTCTTATATTTAAGTCTGATGATACTCGCGTCGGTAATAAAAGGTGAGGACAGTGAGTACTACGAGCCGCAGACATTTAAACAGGTAAATATAGATCTTTAACCCTTTTTAAGACAGGCGATATATTTACCACCAACAAAAATTTTGCTTATCTTTCTATGTGAGTTATAAAAGGAGTCCTAATTTGTTAAACCAAGGAGGTATGCCTTATTATTATTGAGAAAAAAAATGACGCTTGTGTGACAAATGTTTTGGCGCCACTAGCTGTCACAGAATTGCGCCAATTTTGAAAGAAAATTTGTTACTCTGTGAATCCTTGTGCCTTATAAAGAGTTAAGTTAAATTCAAACTTGTAAAATAAATATAGCACTTAACAAAGTAATTAAAGTCTTGTAAATAGTACTTTGGCTTTAAAATTGTCGAAATATCCATAGAAAAAATATTATTGACAGTTTAAAAATGTTGTAAAATTAAAATCAGATTTGTCTAATAATTTAAAACTAAGAAAAAATTATACTTCTTTGTAAAATTATTTTTATTTGTGTAATGTAACTGACTGAAACTTGCATGCGTTGAATGCCTTTTAAAAAAACAACTTTCAACTAAGATATAGTTTAATGATATATTCTGGCATCATCGGAAATACTAAGTTTTATTATAATGGTTTATATTGTAATAAATTAATTAATCAAAGTATTAAAATAATTGCAAGAAAACGCATAATAATTAATAATATGTCACAACATAATTGGCGCGAACTAGCCGTGTGTGACAATTACAAGATGGCCGCCACTCGAATTTCAGTAAATTATTTGAGGTTAATTGCTTTACAGTCATTATATAGTCTGTGGTGAAATTCGTCCTGCTTTCATTTCTTTTCATAACTTTTCGTTATTTGCATATTCCTAACCGAATAAGTTTTTTTTTAATATGGCGTTTAGCCAGCTTTTATTGTATTTAAAAACAAAAGAAATAAACATCTATCGTTGCACTTTTTTGTGGGTTACAATTTAACACTGCCGAAAATACTTCAGCATTTTGTAATTCTCTTTTTAAATATATAACCACTGATCTTTAAACCTGGATAAGACGTTAACTGAAAATGTCAGCTGTTCGTACCTTAGGACTTCGGACTAGGAGTTAACTACTATCAGCGCCAAAATGGCGAAAAAATATATAGTCATTAAATAACACGGCATATCCATATTTAGAGGTCAGTGGAAATAACAGATTAGAAATATGTTTTTCGGCAGTGGGTCCAGCAAACGCTTATCGCTTTCTCACGCGGTTCATTACGACCACCGCAGATGGGGTCGGCAGAGCTTTTCCAACCTGTGTCCCAGCCTTGGGGGGATGTTTTGAGGAATCAGAAAATTGTAAGCTAAGGTGTTAAGGTGATGGATTTTGCCTTTAACTTTAAATTAAAAGAAATTATAGGAAAAGGGATTATCCTCTCCCCTGATTAAGGGTAGACAACGCATCTGCTATTGCAAATGTCTATGGCCAGCGGTGGCTTCGCTACTTTAGTGAATCCAGTCCGCTTGCTCGTTTGCCACTTTTTAATGTAAAAAAATGCGGTTATTTGGTTGAAGTTGAAGTCTCTTTTATACGCACTAGTGTTTTATTGCTACTGCTCTTGCTATTGCTTTGATATTACCTATGTTTTAATCTAAAATTATTATTATTTTCTTTAATAATTACAATTTTTATTAATCCTCCAACTGATAGAAATAAGTTTCATGCAACTCGACAACAGATGTCGTTACTTACAACGTAACACTTTCACAAATTAAATTTTATCTACTCAATAACAGATGGCGTTAGGCACTTTCAAATGCGTTTGTATTATATTTCATAGGCAGATTCCTACAATAAGGCAGCGTTCACACCAGCGCAGAATGACATCACTCCGCAAAGCACCAATCCACAGTCATGGAGACCGGGACCATCCAGCGATAACTGGAGAGGTAACAATTTATTTAATTAATTGTTAGGCGAATTTGATTGACAAGAGATATAAAAAACCTATTTAACTAACCAATTTACTTATACAACACTAGTATCACAGTCTTAATAAAAACAGACAAATAATAGCATTTTTAAACACAAATTCTTTCAAAAATAAATCCATAGACAACATATGAAGCATTATACGAGTACATATTAAAAAATACATTTTCCTTGTATTTAAGCATCTTGAAAGAATTTAAATAAAGTTCTCGTGTTCAGCACCAGACCAATGGATACGCAAGGAGCAACAAGCATCAATATTGCATCACAAGCAAGCGCTCACATCCGGTCAGTTATTTTATATTTGTAAATATCCTTTTTTATAGATGTATTTTTAAGAAATGAATTTAATCAATAAGCGCCAATAACATAAATAAGGATCATGAATTCGAATCCCGCCTTTTAACAGTCAAAAAAAATAGTCTACTTAAGTAGTTACCTTCTTAAAATCTTTCTAATAAATAAAACAATTATAACTATGCGTTAGCAAACCTTCAGAAATATCTTCATGAAATAAATACATATTTTCCCGACGCTCTATCGGTGAAGAAAAACATCGAGATGTCTGCACATGTAAAAGAAATTCAAAGATATGTGTGAAGTCACCAAGGACGTTATATACTAAGAGGACTGTTGTCATAATAGGCATGTAAAAATTTCAAAGCTTTGATAGACACAAATAAATATTCCTATCTTAGTAGAGTTTTTCATCTCTAAACCAAGTACGAAATTTAAGGGTCATGTACTTCAGTTATTTATCAATGTCCACGATTTTATTAAAATTATGGTTACACTATTAGAACGGGACAACGTATTTCATATGCAACTCTTCTCGGACCGTTTTCTTAGTATGAATTGCGCAGTCCCTTAGTATATAACATCCTTAGAAGTCACGCAAAACAAGCGCTAGTGGTGAAGTTGCGGAAAATGGAGCCCATCATGGGTCGAACTACTGCAGATATTAAATACACAATAGATGGCGCTAAACTAACCTTATTTATAGATGGTAGTTTCCGTTTCGAGTACGCGTCAGACAACGGTCTGGCGGCGGGCGAGGTGATAGAGCCGGACGGGTCGCGCGTCGGCGCCTACCAGTACAAGGACCCAACCGGACAGCTTGTTAAACTCAAATATAGAGCTGGGAAGGAAGGCTTTCAGGTTTTATAAATCAAACTTTATAGCTTTTATCATTATTTACGAATGTGTGGAATAAAAAATATATCCTTTGTTACTCGCGGATAATATAGCTTTTTAATAGTGAAAGAATATTTGAAATCGGCCCAGTTATTGAGTTATTTCGATACATACAAAAATACAAATCTTTTCTCTTTATAATATTAGATATCTTTTGAAATCAAAAAAATATAATTCATCAACTATGTTATCTGAGTAAAATAATGAAAAATAATATATTTTTATAACTTTACCGTTTCTAGATTCTAGAAGGAAGTCATCTGCCTCAAAGTCCTCAACCACAACAACCTGGTAATTAAAAACGAAGAAATTATAAACTTAATCAATTAAAAAATAAAAGCTAGAGTACCTAAACCCTTTATTACTTATTAAATTCCTTGGTTTAATTTGAATCTCTTTATTTTTAATCGACTTCCAACAGATTATTAAGTCAATAAGTTTTTTATGTACGTACAAAAATTACGCATCGAGTTCTGATCCGATTTACGTGATTCTTTTTTTGTTTGATCATAAATACTTGTCATTTGGTCCCATTTTTTTAAATATACTTATAAAGGCGGCTACTAACCTTCAATTTTAACTGCATAGTTTTATCTTTACAATTTAACTGCGCAGTTAAAATTGACGTATGTACGCAAAACTGAGAACTGTACAGTTTAAATTATGATAATACTGCGCAGTTTTAACTGTCAGTAAAACTGCAATGAAAGCGAGATTACAACTGAAAAACTAAACGTCTGTAGCCGGTAATGTCTAACTTCTGGTTTATTCTTTTCAAATTCCAATAATTGTTACAGATAACTACTATCAAAATGCATACGCTCAACAAAAGCAGTACGACCAGCAGCAGTACAATCAAAGACCGGAGACCAGCAAAGACTGGACTCCACAGACCCAGGTAAGACCATATGACGTCACAAAGAAGGTTTTTTAGTAATAAAAGATTATTTTATAAAATCAATCAGTGATAAGGATTATTAACATATCCATAGACCATTTGTTTAATGCTTTCCTAAACTTAGTGAATAAGAAATTTCAATAATTTGTTTTTTAAATGTGTATGTTTTATTACAACGCCATCTATTGATGGAAAATATAGTATTTCTTTTAATTAGCAGTCTTACCCAAAGGCTTCTTAAGACCGAATTCGCGATAAAAACAGTGATTTTGCTTCAGCGTAAGGCCGTTTTTTGCTTGACATCCGTCTAATGAAGCCCTAGGATCAGCAAAAAGGGAATCTCGATCATTATTTTTTTCGTGAATGCCAGCTTATTAGTTATAACGCCATCTATTGATGAAAAAATATAGTATTTTTTTAATTAGCAGGGTTCTGGTGCCAGTCAAGGTGCTGGCGGACAGTACTTCAATCAGAATTGGAATTCTGGCAATCAGGATGGTCAGGTATGTACTTTGTACTAGCTGTCGCCCGCGACTCTGTCTGCGCGAAACTAAAATAAAGTTATTATAAGTGTTCTAGAGCTAGACAGTAGTTTAATTCCCTGGACTTCTAGAAATATTAGTAAGGTTTTTTGGTATTATAATTTAAAAATATTTTTATGTTTTCAGTATCGAGACAACGAGCTAATGGAACATCGACCACATTCGTTCGGCGGTGGCTACGCGTTTGCTTTTAAAGGATAAAAGATGGCGCTGTTTTAAAATCCCAAGATTCTCGTGTTTAAATAAAAAATAATTAATTCTAAATGTTTTTTAATACCTTTTATTTACCATTAATCCAGCTACAGACTTTCTGTTTCAAATTCACAGTTTTATCTAAACAGATCAACTGCGCAGTGAAAACTGACATGTGTAGGTAAAACTAAGAACTATACAGTTCAAAAACATATTTAAGTAATCATAATTTCATTAGAAGACTTTAGATGACTCCGCAGTTTTAGCTGTATAATTAAAACTGAGCGTGTCTAGCCGGTTTGACTGCTTTTATGAAGTAATCGACGTATGGAAAGCATTTCCAAACTAAAAAAAGTTTGACATCACTTTTTAGTTCAGAAATTATAAAAAAAATCTTTTTCTTTTCGGCTTTAAAGTTTATCCCATAAAATGTTGTAACACCGTTGGCGTACTAATGAGTAAAAGAGATGCACTATAGCGGAAAGAATGAAGTACAATTTAGTCAAATAAGCTTCCAAATAGTTTTTTTAAGAAATGAAACATTGATTTAGTTCATATACCCACATTTTATTAACATAATAAATACATTAATAGCAACAAAATATCGCAAATACATTAATAACAAAAAATCACTTATTTTTTTAACAAATTCGTCAAAAACACAGTTTTAAAACGATTTAATAAATTAACAAGAAAAAAGTAGAATAAAATGATATAGAATCATAGACAAATTGCTTTAAGCATTAAAATTATCAAAAATAACCAAAAAATTCAAACATTTTTTATTCTTATAACTCTAAAATACGAATATTATCAGCAATACATGTTTTTTAGCATCAAAATATCACTAAAACTATCACAATAATAATATTGTTAAATATTTTGGCGGGAAAATTCCACTACTTAGTAAAATATATGAAGAATATTGTATATTTTACAAATAATCGCATTTTTATTACTAGTATACACGCAGCTCGATATGTATTGCCGAAACACTGATAAAAACATAGTCATCTCTCTCTATTTACTGGAGGATAATGAGATAGCTATGTTTTTCTGAGTTCGACAGTACACGAACACTTACCTAAGGATTTTGTCTCATTATTCTGAATATCTGAATGAAAAAATCACACGAGACTTAAAAGTTTTTAAAAAAATAAAAAAAATCTCTCATTTAATTTTAATACTGGCTGAAAAAACCACAGACAAAATAATAATGTCAAAATGACGTGTAATCAAAAGAGTATTAGCCAATTGTTTTATTTTAAATACCATGATGTTTGAATCATTCAGACAATCAAAATACTTATTAATAATCAATAATAATGAGTAAATAGTTTTAGAGGACCCATTCCAGCTATTGTTTAATTATACAGATAATGAAAATGAAATTAAATCAAATATGAATGATCAATTAATTAAAAAAAAAGTCTGACTCATGAAGTATGATTGTTATTTAAAATTAACAGAAGCGATTAGATGTTTTTTTATGTTAATGAAGTTTAGTTTTGTATAATCTAATTAGCGTTTTTTTTATGAATGCATCTAATATTGGAAGATAATGTGATTAATATTTATTCTTAAATCCTACAATCTACAAACCGCTATTATCAATAAATTATTGCTCAATTTTATTTATAATAATATTGCAAATAAATTGTCTATGGTAAGAATTTTTTTTGACCGTTATTCATTATCTGTGCAGCCATACACAGATAAAGTAAACGTGTGCTTTTTTTAAATTTGGAATTAAAAATTGTCAGCGAAGTCGGTGCAAATATTAATAAAATCTCTTCTCTTCTAAGATATAAAAAAGAAAATGTTAACAGATGTTGCAGTATAAATATAATAAAAAATAGTTATTTATAAATCAAAACGTAAAGACTTAGCTTAATCGTGTTGAAATAAATAGTAACCTTTTTTACAATAAATTAAATATCGTAACAAAAACACGTGTCAAAACAGAATCCATACCATTGACATTTAAGCATAGATATGATTTTTTGTTCTACATTTAAAACTTCTACGCTAGAAATTCTACTGGTTAAAGCAGAAATACGTAGTTCCTAATATACTATAAATTATAGTACTAAAGATTACATAATTATTATGATTATGAACTCGATTCTAAAACTACCTACATGAATAAGATGTTTTTTTACGTAAAATGGGCTCCATCATGGCTCGAACTAAACACACATTATTACAAGATGTTTTTTTACGTAATGTTAAAATAAAAAATCATTCATATTTGATTTATTATGATGGATGAAGATAAAATGTTAAAAAATATGTATTTTTAATGATCTTACTTTAATTTACTAACCAAATACTGAAAATATAGATTAACCATTTTGTTTGATTATGTTTGTAGATATATTTTTCTAATTAGAAATTATTTTTGGTCCATTAAATTATAGTGCTGTAATAACTAGTGATAAATTATTATAATAATATGTAAATTTACTAAAATATTAATAATATAAATAGTAAAAAAATGGTAATAATAGTTTTTTTTTGTAAATGTCCAAATTATTGTCTAAAATACAATTATTGATGTTATTAAAAAATATTGTCAAAGTCACATTTTATGAAAAAACAACACAAATCTATTTATTTTTATTTAGTTTAAAAACAAAGAAGACTAGAAATTAATACTGGCTGATGAAAAAGATTTTATATATTTAAATGAATCAAGATTCAAATTGGTCTAAAATTATTGTTAGTTTTTATATTATAGTAAATTGTATAATATATTCTTAATAACTACAGTAAACATATATTTTCAATAGATATTAAATATTTTAAATACGTTTTATCTATAACATGCATTTTCTAGATTTTTTTTGTATTTTTTTATTTTTGCACGATTTTTTTTGTAGAATTAAATTGTACACCAAACAGCATTTGAGTATATAAAGCTTTTAAGACTAAATGTAGATATATCTTTGGCTAAATATCATACTGTTTAAAAAGTTAGAAACGGGCGGGCTCCAAGATGGCGTGCATCAAAATGGCATCTATTCTTCTTCTTCGTTCTGGTAAGTCACGTAGCGTACAGATGATTTGTCGCTTATTATCAAACTCTAGAAGATAAATAAAAAAATAGTAAAAAAGGATTTTCCTAATGCTAAAAACACATCATATGAGTGTTTTTTATTATTTATTTAAAGGGAAACAAAGCTCATTTAATAAAAAACCAACTGCCCTTTAATATGAATTAAAAACAGCGCCATCTATGTTCAAAAAAAACGTCTCTTAGTACCTGTTTCTCATCTCTCGCCGGTGGAGATCTCAACATAAGCAGACAAGGGGCGTACGCAAAGTTTAGTAGTGCTATGATCACTAGCATCCATTCGAAGCCAATACTGTTTACTAGGGCTCCAGAAAATGCAGGACCTATGGGAAATTCAAATATATTAATACTATCGACCTGCCTCGGCTTCGCACGGGTGCAAATCGGTATATTGCTGATACTAAATACTGCAGCGTTTCCAATGTAAGCGCTAAAAGTGTGCTAATTTACGACATCATATTAAAAACCTCTAAATTATCAGTGTTAATCTACTATAATGAAAACCTTCCTGAATCGCTCTATCTACGAGTCTTTAAAAAAACCGCATTAAAATCCGTTGTGTAGTTTTAAAGGTTCAAGCATATATAGGGACAAATATAAAAAAGCGTTATTGTTTTATTTTATGTAAGGATTAACATAATAGTGTACATCTTAAGACGAGACAACCATTGAAGCACAAGGAAATAAATTAGATATTTAATCTTGGAGAGAAATGAAGAATATTACCAAATAATATATTTCCAATTGTTTAGACATTTTAAAAGAGATTGCACCTAAGAAATATGGTAGCTAACTATTCAAGTAACAACGATTTAAAGACGTCCAAAAACAAAAGTCAAGCGAGAAAATAGTTAATCGTCTTTTAACTACCATTTGTAAATAGCGCAGTAAACTCACCGACAGCATATCCCAAGCAAAACGCAGTATCGCCAATAGCGTATACAGATCCGTACACCGCGGCATGACGAATATCAACCAGGAAACCGAGTTCCGGCATCATTGATGAGTCCACCATACCGATAGCGAAACCCAGACCAGCGTTAGGTATGATCAAGTGTTCCAGCTTACGTGCCATCGGAATCTAGAATGCCATTTGGGTTAAATAATGCACCCTTGACTTTTCACTAACAGAATTTATATTTTTTTACATTAAATATCGATTTTTCAAGATAATTATTAGTAGGAATGAAGCAAATTAAATTACTAGGATTTTATACTAACCAGTATTAAGCACAATCCGATGATGATCAGTCCAGCAAGCGCTGCCAGCCAGCGGCCCATCTTATGTCCGAGAGGTCCGAATAAGTTGGTTCCTATAAATGTAATAACACAAAGAGTAAACTCGGCTCTAAAAGACAGGTAATATACCAAAAAGTTGACAGAAATACTGGCTGAAAGTAAAGAACAGAACCTCCTTTGATAAGATTCATTTTTAAATTGTTAAAACCTCCTTTCACAAACGTTTATGATTTTAAATCAACATACCAATAAGATAACATATGCTGGCCGGTAAGAAAGCGACTCCCTGCTGCCAGCGACGCGCCTCCATCGTATCTGCCATCCAGATCGGCAGACTCGGCTCCAACATTGCGATACCCACATTGGCGAAAGTAATGGCTCCTAGAATACAATACGCCGACAACGCCCAATATACACATTTGTACTTCAGGCAAGTCTTCTCTGTGGTCATATCGCAGCAGGTTCATGTTTAAACGTCTTAATTTTATAAGAGTCATTTATAGGTGAAATTCATACAGTAATAATAATAATCTTACCGGCAGCTACCAGGATATAAGGATCGGTGACGAGGTCACGCAGCGATGGTGGTTCCGTCTCCTGACGCACCACACCCGGCTGCAGGATCATCAGTTGCAGTACTAGGCACATATAAGGACAACATTTAAACCTTCTTTGTAGCTCTTTTAAAGCTCTACAGCCTTTTGTGGGTCTTAACTTAATTGAGCAACTGACCCTAAGAGAATGTTCTAGTAAAATCATTAAGTCTTACATCCATCTCCCAACGCGAGAGCAGACAGCATCAAAAACGGTGCCGTCTTCCCGACGAACTCGTACATGAGACCACCGAATGGAGGACCGATGAGTACTCCAAGAGCCAGACCTCCGAGAGCTATTCCCATAGCGTTACCACGCTCCTGAAAAAAGTAATAGAGAATCCAATTTTTTTTCACAGATCCCTTTATATAATTTCACTGGCACCAGCACCGTCTTCTACAGAATTAAGTCTCCTCTTTACTATTTTCTTTTTTTTGGTCTTTCGATCACAGGGTTCCACCAGATATCACTAGTATTCTTAAAGTCTTACCTTATCATCAGGATATCTTTCAGCCAGCATTCCCATACCAGAGACAGAAGAGCAAGAAGATCCAATTCCTTGGAGCGCTCGGGCAATAAACAGAACGCTGTAGGAACGACCGAATGCGAATACTGGAAGACAAAGAAAATTTATTATGAACAGTTATTGAATCATAAGTACTTTAACCTGTGGTGGAACAGCGCATGTCTCTTCAATACATTTCTATGAGCCCTCTACATCTATATTTGAATTCACTTACACATCGTATCTTCTTTTAGGGTGTTTCCCGTTGGGCCGATCGGCGTACATATCAATCGCGCCTACAGGATTTGGTTTACCTTTGGGTCGAAATGCGCCAATGTAAGGTAAAGCCCAACGGGAAACACTGCCACTTTTACTAAATCCATCTTTACGTTCACCCTTTTCTTGTGTGGTGATTAACTTAAATACATCCAAACTTTCGCTGTGGTAATTAGTAATATGGACTTACTCAAAGTCGATAGAAACATCAAGATGAACCCGGTAAACATTGGTACGCTGTAGCCGATTCTGGAAATAGAAACAAATTGATTTAAACACAAGGAAAACGTGAATAAGATTCTTTCTTTGAAAATATTAAGATCGAAAAATGATTTTCCGAGAAACACTGCACTTGGATTATCTCATAGTCGCTTAAGCTTTGTTCCAAGATAGTATTTTAGTCGAGTAACAAATAATTTAGTAACTAAACGTATCCCAATAGCAACATTTTAGTTGAGTAGATTACTAAATCCTTTGTTCTTATATTTGCTATTTGCTACTCGAATAAAATACTGGTGCTAAGTAAAGTACAAGGCTTAAGCATAGAATAGTAAGCTAGTCGTAATAAAAATGGTCTTATAATTTTAACAACTAAAGCCATTTCAAATATCTGGGTAGCTAAAGGTCATCATTCCTCTTATTATTATTCTGCCTTTGATAGTACCTGTGTGTAAGTGGACCAACAAATGGGTTAGCGATAAGCTGCACTATCGCTTTGCTGGCAAACATCACGCCGACAGCCACCGTCTCATGAATCAGCTCCTTATGACGCTCCTCTCTTTCCGCAGTTAAGTTCACTGCGAAAAACGATATCAATAATCAAATTTATTATTGCAGGATGGGCAAACGAACGAGCATTTCGTAGCACTAAATAAAATAACTGCTGCCCAAAATCATTTGCTATGAGTTATTTTTTGGGCGGTGTTATGCTATCCTCTTATACCCCATAATATGTTGGTCAGGGACTTGGGTTTCGAGGTGTTAAAATTTATGATGTACAGATACAGAATTAGGTAAGACCCATGATGGGCTCCATTTTCAGCAACTCCACGACTAGCGCGTATCATCGAATTTCTTTGCCGATATGTGCAGGCATCGTGATGTTTTCCTTCACCGTAAGAGCGTTGTGTAAATTTGTACATATGAAAATCGAAAAACACATTGGTAGATGGCGGGATTCGAACTTGGGATCTGCAGTTTAGCTGAGCCACCGACGCTCAGATATAGGATATTTTCTAAAATAAGGAAAGGAAACCAAACTATTTCTTTTTATTTATTTCTACTCACAGTGAGTAACATTTTCGTAAACCACAGTGGTGTTCTTCTCCAGGCAGGGGCAGTATGGTGTCGGCGGGGGAGGGGGTACTGTGACGTCATCAAGCGACATTGACAGCGGTGCGTCAGGGTGACGGATGTCATACAGGAACTCCGGGATTATTGGCACTGGGAACAAAAGAAATGTTTAGTCAACTTTGCGTACGAGAAAATACAGTCGCGTATATTTGCGGTGTTCTATAATAAATTAATAAAATGAAAACCTTTTAATTATTATCATAATAAGCCGAGAAAGCAAAAAAGTCTTATATTTTTTCATGTAAAAGGTTAAAGGTTAATAGTTTTGACCCATGATGGGCTCCATTTTCCGCAACTCCACGACTAGCGCGTATTTTGCGCGAATACACATATCTTTGAATTTATTCGCCGATATGTGCAGGTTGCATCACGATGTTTTCCTTCACCTAAGAGCGTCGGTAAATATCCACATATGAAAATCGAAAACCACATTGGTACATGCCGGGATTCGAACTCGGAACCTGCAGTTTACAAGTCAAGAGCTAAAACCCCTGAGCCACCGACGCTCTATTATTTTATTTTTTCATGTATTAAAAATAATTAAAAAAACTACTTTATAGTTTTATTTTTATATTAAATGGGACCAAATGGCAGCTATCATGCATCAAACAAAAAAAAGAATCACGTAAATCGGTTCAGAACTCACTGCGTAATTCTTGTACTAAATAAAAAAACTCATTGACTTGATAACATCATTCTGTTGGAAGTCGGTTGAAAATACAAAAGAACAAAATCTCAAAAAGCGATATAAAATTTATATCATAGCAATGGGGTACGGCTAAGAGCCACATGCAGCGCTGATTCTCAGCGTGTCCTGTCGGGCCGCGCTGCACCCGTTCAGAGGCGAACTGTTCTAAAAGAGAAAATCGCTCGATCATCTATCTGTGTCGGTACATGATCGACTAGCTGTCCTGCGACTAGTTCTAGGACTTGAAAACACTTAGTAGCCTTTGTTCTTGCAGACAGTGTTTTACATCTATGCAAACATGGAAACCCGTTCAGCCGTACCGTAGATATCTTCAAACGAACATCCATACATCTTTATCGATAATTAATGAATAAGATTCTACCCATTATGGGCTCCATTTTCCTTCACTCCACGATTAGCGCGTATTTTGCGCGAATACACACATATCTTTGAATTTCTTCACATATGTGCAGACATCACGTTGTTTTCCTTCACCATAAAGCCTGGTTCGCACCAGGATAGTATTTTAGTCGAGGAGCAAGTAGTATTTATCCGAACAAAGGATTTACTATTAATCGGACTCGTTTAAGCCTAAACCTACGCACTAGGGTAGTAATTTAGTAACTAAACGAGTCCGAACAGCAACATTTTAGTAGAGTATATTACTAAATCCTTTGTTCTATACTTATGGATGCTTGCTACTTGTTACTCGACTAAAATACTATCCCAGTGCATACAAGGCTTAATAGAGTCGTGTAATTATGTACATATGAAATTCGAAAAACACATTGGTATGTCGGGATTCGAACTCGGGACCTGTCTACAAGTCAGGAGCTAAACCCCTGAGCCACCGACGTTCTTAAATAACAACGATAATAAACGCTTATATCAAATGAAAAAAAAATACTTAGTTAAATTAAATTTTATCTCAACAAAAAGCAATCCGTAATAACATTTTATAACCTAACCTTTTGACCTCTAGGACATTATATTTTACGGTACTCTCTGACAATGCATAGCCCGCATCGTGTTTAACGGCCCGTTAGAGATATCCCACATAGTCTGCATACTATGTTAATGTATATAGTGCGGCGAGCTTATCTCACCCGGTGGCCATAAGATAAATGTCAAAGCCACATTTTGTACTTGTTTTGTTTTTTGTGTGTGTTTCAGTGGCGAAGCGTCCATACAACACGATTCCTACCGGCTTCCCTTCGGCTTACCTTTTCAGATACTAATATATAAAACTACTATTCTACGTTGTCTAAGTATTGCAAGAGATTTAGTTACATTGCGGGCTTTATACAAAACATTCTTTAATATGCGTCACAAAACACGCAATTTACGGATCATAATTTTACAATCGTAATACGCGTGCCGAGGTAGTAGGAGGCGGGGTAACTCGCTCATAATATTGGGAATTTAAATTATTAAAATGTAAAGAATTCGTAACGGATATACATTGGCAACCTCTCTACGAAATAACACCTTATTTGTTGGTCGTTAAGGATGAGTTTGGCTTGAAGCTTTCCACTTCGAAATAAGCCGAATGTCTCACGGCTTCTAATGCTTATTTTTTGTGTGTTAAGGTTTACTTTTGCGTAAAGTTTGTCGACCAATCAGAGTATTTTTTTGCGACATGCAGGCCGGTCATCCGATTGTTTTTTTATTGTTACTACGCGTGTTTGGCAACGGTTCGTATCTTAATAACGTGAGTGTATATTTACTAATAATAATGTCTCACGGATGTTTAAACAGTGAAATAGTGATATTTTATTTGCTAAGTGTTGTGTTTAAGAAGTATATTGCGTATCTTTCATCGTAAAGGTTTGT
The DNA here is from genome assembly GCA_013186455.1 of Papilio dardanus tibullus. NCBI lineage: Eukaryota > Metazoa > Arthropoda > Insecta > Lepidoptera > Papilionidae > Papilio > Papilio dardanus. Next base: position 9,784 of record QDHC01003331.1, on the reverse strand, counting down.
TTGTTTGTTTCTTTTTGTTTCACGTAGGCTAGACTGTTAGGTTAGTAATGGCGGAATTAGTACAAATAGGTTGTTGTTTTACAGATTACCTATTAAATGAGTTAACTTTGTTTTCAAAACAAGCTTTCGAAACTAAAAAATATATAATTAACGGTGGACGGGCTCGCCTCGATATTAAAATTGATTATAGACGTTATAAACTGTAAACAACGCAACGTAAACACCATAGTCCATACAAAACATTTCGCCGTAATTTTGGAAAGGTGAACTAACACACACTAATTTAAGGAATGTAATTTATTTTTGACAAGATATGACGTTGTGAAAATTCACGCGTTAGACGTTTTTTTTGGTCCGGCTTTACCTTTCTTTTTTTTCACCCCACGCCACTGGTGTGTTTTATGTACAAACTCATCTTACTAATATTGTAAATGCGAACGATATATGGATGAAAGTATCTCCGGCTTGATCTTAGTGAAATTAGGTTAGGTTACGTCACATTTGTTTGGGTCATATTTCTGGACCCAAGCAAACAAAATCGCATATGGAGAATGAGACCAAAGATGTCTGTCTTCGTCACGTTACGTATATTTCGTATAAATGTGTCTCAGTCGCTGTCAGTGTGACGTATGTCATGTCTCATCTGGTTCTTTTAATCTATGCGTATCATATAGTATTCTGGCGCTTTTTAATTTTGTGTAATTTTTCATACGTCCCAAGCAAAGGCTTAAGACATGATATTATTTGTTTAAAACCGTAAATTGATGCACACACAACATAGGTATGACGTAGTCTAAGGGATTTTTTGTCCCACAAATGTATACGCTATAGCCACTTTTATACTTTTCTCTTTCTACATTGAATATAAAATACGAAAATTGATAACAGTATTAGTGATAACCAAGAGAAATTATCTAGAATATTATATTAATTTTATAAGCATAGTTATAAAAATAGACAATATTTCTGTCAATTGACGATTCGATTACGGGTGTCGAGTGCGCGCCGATGTTCGAGTGTTTATGCGTTTGACAGTTCATTCCGCACTAGTGTTGTTCGATCCAATTCAATTTAACGATAAAATACCGGTTTTTCTTAAAGAAGTACGATTTAATTTTCTCAGAATTTCCGCATGATTTAATAGGAAATTATTATGCTAATATTTCCAATAAGATGCTGGTCTTATTTTCCAACTTTTTTGCAAGGAATCGAAAAGTAGGGATACTTTGGTTTTTCTTTCCCGTCCATTAAAGAAAGATTTGCAGGACATTATATACTTAATATAGTTAAAAACAAAAAGAATCATGATTTCTTTATTTTTTAACAGCATATTTTTTTATAGGAGAAGGGGGCAAACGAGCAGCGGTTCAACTAAGTCAATTGGTCCGACGCCCACGGACATCTGCAACGCAAGAGGAACCACAAATGTGTTGCCGGCCTTTAAGGGAGGAGTACGCTCCTTTCTTTTATTATCTCTTAACTAAGAAATAAAATTGTACTTTTTTACTAATTTTAACGGGAAAGTTTAGATGGACAGACGTTTATTTGTAGCTTAACGAATCTCATTGAAATTTTTCCACAGATGTAGAACATATCTGAAAGACATCGTAGGCCACCACATTTTTATTTGATTCTATGCAGACGGAGTCACGGTAGACAGCTAATACAGTATAAATTAAACTCAAATTGAGTAAAGCAACAAGTTCTAGCTTCACTAATCATATTATCTGTGTCGCGCGATATCAAAACGTTCTCTGATAGGACGGGCGGCGAGGCAATGCAATTTGTAACGCGCACTAACTTCGACTATGATATTGTAGTGATGTGAACGAACGAAATATTTATCGACAAACCGGTTTTTTCCGACTTTGAAGTAAAACGTAGTCCGCTTTATATCCGAAACGAGAATCATCCTTAGACTTGTTGTACTTTCTATATTTGGTACTGGTGCATTCATAAAATTTAGTCCAAAATACAGAACATCCTTGTTCCTGCTACTTCTTATGACACATAATTTGGTCCAATGAGACCCCTGGTCTATCTTATTTAGTTCCGAGTGTCCTCCAGTATCGTATAATCGACGAATTATTGTTTCTCGTTTGTCGCAGTACTTTACACATTTTTTTCGGAATAAGGGGGCGTGATACCTGCACATATCGGCGAAGAAATTCAAAGATATGTGTGAAGTCAACCCGCACTGGGCCAGCGTGGTTTGACTATGGCCTAGTCACCCCTTAGGGTTGGCTCCGTCCCCGTCAATGGGGACCTACATATAGTGAGCTGGTGGTAATGATGAATCCGGACTGGGCCAGCGTGGTTTGACTGAAGCCTAATCACCCGTTAGGGTAGGCTCCGAATTCCACAGTAGGGACATATAGTGAGCTGGTGATGATTATGAATCCGCACTGGGCCAGCATTTTTGAATATTGCCTTGTTAGCCCTGACATAGGGTAATTTCCAAGTACCATGGTGAGGACGTACATAGAGCCAATTATGATGAAACTGATTTAAAACTCTAAATAATAACGGATCGGGAATGTAGCAAAAGTCTAACAAAGAAAGTTATGTTATTTTTATAATTTACAATTTTGAAATCATTTTGACTATGACATTTTAAAGCGTTGAGTATACAAATTGTAGAAAATATATCGATATTCATACCGACAACACCCTCGCACAACACCATCTGTCGCTTTTGATGAGGCGGCTAAGTGAATTCCACTTTGATCTCGCCGAAGGGGGAAATTGCCCCACTTCCGGTTAAAGTTCCACTGAAAGAGGTGTTAAATGGAGGCTTTGACAACTAGATTACTTTCGTAAAGAGTTTCTATAATTGATTAATTAAATTTTTAAGCCCTATTAGGGATTAATTGGACATAGCATTGAGTTTATTATTAAAACATAGATAAATAAATAAATAAAAAATATTGTTTGAAAATTAGAGTAATCTATGGGGACGTCGAGCGTCGGTGGCTCAGTGGTTTAGCTCTTGACTTGCAATCGGGACCCGCAGGGTCCCGAGTTCGAATCCCGCCATGTATCAATGTGTTTTTCGATTTTCGAATTTCATATGTACATATTTACGCGACGCTCTTAGGTGAAGGAAAACATCGTGATGCAACCTGCCCATATCGGCGAAGAAATTCAAAGATATGTGTGAAGTCGACCAACCCGCACTTGGCCAGCGTGGTTGACTATGGCCTAGGCACCCCTTAGGGGGTAGGCTCCGTGCCCCTCGGTGGGGACGTATAGTGAGCTGGTGATGATGATGATGATGATGATGATGGGGACATAACGGATTTTTTTGGACACCTCTAATCTACACTATTATATAAAACAATAACGCTTTTTATATTTGTCCCTATATATGCTTGAATCTTTAAAACTACGCAACGGATTTTGATGCTTTTTTTTAATAGAGTGATTCACTACAGCAAAATTATAAACGTTGATTATAACATACTAATAACAATTGCACCCGTGCGAAGCAGGGGCGGGTCGCTAGTAAAAGATAAGATTTGAATCTTCATTAATTTTTATAATAAAAAATAAAAAGAAAATCCAACATTAAATTATAAAAATCATGGTCACCCTATTAACCTTAAACGGGCCACAAGTATAAAGCCGTACAAAGGGTAAAACTTCGACTCGTTTCTTTACTTTGTAAGTATTGCCTTTGAGGTACAAAGTAAAAGGACCTTTTCTGAACTATGTTGCAAACCTAAGTACACGAGCACTTCTTTGTACCTCTAGGTACTTACCTATTTATACTTGTACTAGCGACCCGCCCCGGCTTCGCACGGGTTCAATTATTGTTAGTATGGCTGTTATATACAATGTTCACAGTTTTTCTGTAGGGTATTTAGTATCAGTTTTGCACGCGTGCGAAGCCTATAGCGACTATAATTCGAGATTTAAACTATTCTATCTCTCAAGTTGGATCGAACTGCACATGGTGTGCGAATTTTATTGTAATCGGTTAAGTGGTTTAGGAGTCCATTGAGGACACGAGATTTATATATATTAAGATAATAAGACCACATAGCAAATAAGCTAGCATTTAATGAATTTTCAAACTTTGACCGCGCGGAATAAATAAATCTTAGGATAGTATTTTAGTCGAGTAGCAAGTAGCAATTATCCGAACAAAGGATTTACTACTGTTCGGACTCTAAGCCTAAACCTACGCTCTAGGTTAGTAATTTAGTAACTAAACGTGTCCGAACAGCAACGTTTTAGTAGAATAGATTGATAAATCCTTTGTTCGGATACTTGCTACTTGCTACTCGACTAAAATACTATCCTTGTGCGTACAAGGCTTTATTGTAAGTAGTGTATTGGCTATGTTCTGGTTGTCTCTGTCACGAGCATCACGCCATGACAGTCGTGACAGACGTCATGCCGGCGAGAGGCGGTGCGCGCGTTGGGTACGATAGACGTGATGATTGAGCCATTATATAACCCCGAGGACTGGAACGTTGGTATGTAATGTGGTCTTCCAGAACTGTGTTCTACATTTGACAACTTCAAACATCAATTCAACTAAACTTTCGCTTTTATAATAATAATAAAATAAACTATAGCCGCTTTATTCCGAAACGAGAATAAGCGTTATTACTGTTATACTGTCTACGTTTGGTACATTCATAAAATTTATTACAAAATACAGAACATCCTTGTTCCTGGTACTTATGATACATAATTTAGTCCAATGAGACCACTGGTATATCTTATTTAGTTCCGTGTGCCCTCCAGTATCGTTTCGACGACTTATTGGACCACATTTATTGCAGTATTTTATACTTTTTTTTTAAAATATATTCTTTTATATTTTATTACCTGTGGCATATATAAATTGCCCGCCATTTTCTTTCTGACGTTTGCGTCCAAGATGGCCGCCCAATCAGTTGAGTGGCTCATCACTAATTCATAAGATGTTTCGATCTTTTCTCGCCTTTAGTAATGGATTCGTATAATGAATAATATTAGAAGAGATTCATGACTATAGAGCATGATCTGTATGGATAAGCCGTCTTACTTCTTATTTGATTTTATGCGTTTAGTAAACTATGTCAAAAACGTACGTCATACGTCAAGATGAAGCTGTCAGGTCGTAGAAAGTGAAAGGGTATAGAAATGGTTATAGCGTGTACGGTTGAGGGATAAAAAATGCCTCAGACTACGTCATAGGTATGTTGTATGTGCATCACTTTAAGGTTTTAAACCAATAATATCATGTCTTAAGCCTTTACCTACGACGTATGAAAAATTAGTTCACCGAAAATACGCTTGGAGCGCCACAATACTATATAATACGTCACTTTTGCTTGAGTCATATTTTTGGACCCAAACAAAATCGCATTCGGAGAAAGGGACCAAAGATTTATATCACTGTTTTTCTCACGTTACGTATATTTCGTATAAATGTGTCTCAGTCGTTGTTACTATGACATATGTCATGTCATATCTACATAGGTAAACTTATCGGCGTGTCTTTTAGCGATAAGTGACTGACACAGTGAGCATAAGTGGATCTAAGTTAAGGTACATTACTAGCCTTCCTTTTGTGCCGTTTGTTGTACGCTCGTGTGTTACATAATTTCTGACAGAACCAGACGATAGCAGCGCCTTTCAGCTAGCCAAACAACCTTCTTTGACTATTGGGTTGGTATGAATATAAAAGCCTATTCTTAATTAGATTTGGAATTCCTTCTTTCACTCACCAACAGTTGTTAGCAGCATATTATCCAGCAGAAGAGCTATGGCGACGATCACAAGAACCAGCTTCCTCGACTCCCGGCAAGCGTCGATGCGAGCGCGCCAACCGAAGCCGTCCGACGCCGCGCCCATCTTGACAGTTGGATAAACCTGGAAGAAAATAACATTTGTAATTCCAAGTCCAAGATAAAAGGGACCGCCACGTCCACGATTGGGCCATAAAACTAACTACTTATAGGTCTACCAGAATCTGATGGCAAAAAAACATAAAAAATAGCGATTTTCATATGGCAACAAAATAAAACAGTTGTTAATTGAAGTTTTAAAGGATTGTTTTTAGTTAGGCTTTAAATTTCCTTTAAAAAGTGGTGAAAATGTCGAAGAAACGCAAGCAAGAAATATTGTTTTAAATGTTTATTAAAGACTAGCTGTTGTGCGCGACTTCGTCCGCGTGGATATAGCCTACTACTAATATAGACTACTCGTATGTTACTCGGGGATAATGTAGTTTTCTAATGGTGAAAGAATTTTTGATATCGGTCCAGTAGTTCTTGAGTTATTTCAATACAAACAAAAATACAAAATACAAAGTTTCTCTTTTTATAATATTAGTATAGATACTTGATGAACAAGATGCAGAACAATTAGGAATCAAGGAACCCTTAAGGAAATAATGTATCGAAACGTTTTACTCCAATTTCCCCAGTATTGCTAGCGTTAATATCTTTTTCCCCTTTTTGCCAGATCCTAGTAGACATATAATTTCAAAGATTATTATAACCTCTTCAACATAATCGAAGTAATCATTAAAAACAACTAAACAACTATTGTTATAAAGTTAAGCGAGCTATAAAATTGGCCGCATTAATGTAATGGCACAAATCAAGATGGCCGACGGAAATGGAAGCGCTAACGACGAGCAATATGGCGGCTCTCGTTTCCGTACGCTACAGATATTCGCTTATTAAATCACAAATGTTTAAAATTGTTTTTAATGTAGACAAGGAAATAATTTTAAATTAAATGTAAAATCTCTTTGTATTCAGATTTCACGTTTACTATTTGTCGAATCAGTCGGATTGTAAACTGACAGTTACAATTAAACAATGTATAACATAACCAAATATACTATAAACTGGAGAATTATCAAAATAATAAACAAACAATTTATAAGGCCGGCTACATTTTCAGTTTTAACTATACAGTAACAATTGTAACGTGTGTACGTCAGTTTTAACACACGTCAACTTGAACTGCACAGTCCAACTGTACAGTTAAAACTGCGCCTCTGTAGCCAGCTTAAAGTATATTTTAATTCTATGACTATAACTGGTTAGAGCCAAGACCTTATACGTATAAAATACTAGCTTTTACTCACGACTTCGTCCACATGAAATAAAAAATATATCCTATGTTACTCGTGGATAATGTAGCTTTCTATGAGTGAAAGAATTTTTGAAATCGGCCCAGTAGTTCCTGAGTTATTTCAATACATACAAAAATACAAAGTTTCTCTCTTTATAATATTATGCACGCGACGTCGTCCGCGTGGAATTAAAAAATATATCCTATGTTACTCGGGGATAATGTAGCTTTCTATGAGTGAAAGAATTTTTGAAATCGACCCAGTTATTGAGCTATTTCAATACATACAAAAATACAATGTTTCTCTCTTTATAATATTATGTAGATATACATAGATTGCTAAATTGTATTAGCGATCCCACGGATAAATAAAAATGTCCTCTTTATATTATAGATAAAAGACGGTTAATACAAAATTAAGGCAGTTTTACTCTGATTTCCCAAGAGTACTTTGATATCATTTCTTTGATCTACCGCAATCTTTAAATCCCTCCAGAATACAATAAGCCTACAATACTGAAAATAAACGATAAAGCTTTTGCCTTCATAAATGTGAATTCAATATTTAGTAGCTGTCGTACACGACTCCGTCTGTGGGGACCTGAAAAAATTGTACCCTATATGTACTCCCAGACTGGGTTCTACATACCTTTTTATATTATAAAGTGGCAAACGAGCAAGCGGCCACCTGGATTCGCTGAAATAGCGAAGCGACCGCCCATAGACATCTGCAATCGCAGATGCGTGGCCTATCCTTGATCTACGGAGGAGACCCACAGCAGAAGGATAATTCTTTACCCTATGCGTCCCCTTCCCCGCCAAATCCATTTCCCCTTCCCATCAATTCCTTATAGAAAAAGGATAGGAAGGAAAAGTGGTTTAAAAATAGAGGTATGTTGTCTCTGCCTTTTCCTCTGGGTTACTAGTGAGTTATGTTGTTGTAAGCACCTTCAGTATTAAACTATGGATGTATATATGTTTGTCTGAGAGATATCTACGCAATAGCTATATGTGTCTTGATGAAATGTACAGATGTAGAATATAGTTTGGAAGAACACAAAGGCTAAATTTGGCCGAATGTTCTATGCGTTACATAGTCGCTTTTAACAATGGTAGAGCCCGCTTTAACATCATCGCACGAATTGTCCGGCTCGCCCTGGAAGCTATTCCCTCTACAGTCTATAGAGTGTGGTGCCGGAATCCTAATTTTAGTCCACTTTCCCTTCCTATCATTTTCTTATAAGGAAATGATGGAAAGGGCAAGTGGATATGGCGGGGGAGGGGACGTATAGGAAGAGGAATTATCCTCGTGCTGTGCGTCTCCTCCGTTGAATAAGGGTAGGCAACGCATCTACATTGGCAGTAGTCTATGGGTAGCGATCGCTTCGCTTTTTCAGCGAATCCAGGTAGCCGCTTGCTCGTTTGCGACTTTATAATATAAAACAATAATTATGCAAGATTTTCGACCAATTGGCGACTAGTAAACGAACAAAATAGCAATAAATATATATTTTTAATTATTACTATAATTATAATATAAAAAATACTCACTCTAAAACGATCGAAGTCACACCATCTTCAATATAAAATTAAATTGATTTAATTTAATAAATTAATTTTTAAAAATTATTTCTACGTCTTCTCTCTTCGAAGCTCGAAGACCGACTGTGTTTCAGCACGCACAATTCCAAATTCAAAAATCTGTCTTCGAATGCGTCCAGAAAATGTTGAACCGTGATATATATGTTCGGTTCCCCTTTTGTAAAACGTCGACGTCACGGTGAGAGGGGGAAGGTAGCTCAACTTAAATTAGACGTATAATACAAGTCATTTCTTGGACGATATTAAAATAGACCTAATTCCTTTGTGTTAGAAGCCATTTTAGAATGTATATTCAACGAATCCTGTAGAGCTTTAGCGTTAATAGGAAAATGAACTTTACCTTAATAATGCTAAGGTTGAAATTGATTTGCATTTTATGATAAAAGCTACAGGTTTCCGATAAGTTCTCGCTGAAAGCGCGATATGCGCTCTTTGGGGAAAATGACTTAACTAAATTTTCTTTTTCCTTATAAGTAAAAAATAAATTATTTTGACAATAATTTATTTTATTGTATTTCTCTTCTTTCTCAGCATTTTGAAAGAAATCTGTATTACTAATTCGATCAGAAACAAAATGTCAAGGCCTCATCACGTTTCGTTACATGAAAGAAACGGACTATACGACTATACGATACGATAGAACAAGACAGAGATACATAGTCTCTTTGTATTGGGAATTATCATTTAATTTAAAAATCAATTAAGAGATCTCATGTACGTCTTTCTACCCACAGACCGTTAGAAGAGGTCCTTAATTTCTCTACCCGTCTCTTTCTAACTTAGCTTATTCTATATCTCCCTCTCTTTCCACACTTATGACTTCCAGAGTGGGACGCAACGAGTCCATGGCTCGCATTTCGCAATAATGGAAAGAATTCATTTTGTATTAAAAATATTTTCACGTATCTTAAAGATATAAAAAAATAGATTTTTATATGAAAGTAGGATTTAGTTTGAGGAACCTATTGCTGGAGTTTAACTATAATAAAATTTTAGGGTAAAAAATATAAATAAATACAAAATTATAGAACTGCAGGTCCCGAGTTCGAATCCCACCATACTATAAGATCAAACGAACTTCTCAAGTGAAGTTCGATCG